>QAOC01040197.1:4612-18007 GCA_003255005.1 Begonia fuchsioides | reverse complement strand
ACAAATAATTAAAATAAAAACTCAATTAAGCTAATTAAACTAGCAACAATCACTGACTATTTGATAGCATTAAATGATGCACCTAGCATTGTTATGGTGATAATCTATGAATAATTGAATAAAACATTGTTTATAAATGAGCGAGTAATTGGACAATTTCCAAAAAAAAATCAAACTATTCGATATTTGGTTCAAGGTTCAGAACAAAGGACGGAACCAACCATCCGAATATATATTTTTAATGATATTATTTTAAAAAATTTAAATAATAATTTAAACATTCACTTTTACAAAAAAAATAAATAATACAACAAAAATTAAAATGTTAAGCAAAAAGATGAATTGACGTAATTATTATCGACATGAACTTTATATTATCATTGTCACGGGCCTCATGAAAGAAGAATGTTGAAATATAGGACGAATATGAAATATTACTACAAAATGTATCGCGTGACATAATATGTTTCTGTAAAAAAAAAAAAGATAATATCGTGATCTATAATGAGTAATACGATATTATATGCTTCGAGTTTAGGCGCATTCGACCTTATTATGAGTTTTAAGCAAAGGAAGTCTTGTAGTAGAAGAAAGAGTACTCATATCAATTGACTCTCATACTATGTGGGAGTTAGCTCAGTTGGTTCAGGGATGACAAATTTAGATCAAGAGACACGGTTCGAAACATGCGCCATCACAGTGTGGGAGTTTAATCCTCCAATGTTGAGGTTGCTCCTTGTGGTGTCAGGTAAATGTCTCTCATCTCTAGGCCGCTGAGTCACCTTGATCAACCCCTCACATGATGTCGGGCCAGGGTGTGAGGGCCCTGGAGGCAAAAGATTTGACCTTTTTGGATGAAGAGTACTCATATATCATGCTTGACCTGCGCATGCAAATGGTAGGAGATTAAGTTTGAGATTGAGTCATTTTTTCTGAGTGCATCCGTTCGGTTGAGCCGGTAAATTGTTTTAAAATTATGGTAAATATTAATTTATTTCATGTACGATGTAGTAATTATAATAGATATTTGTACTGGCGTATTTATTGGATATACCCTTTAAAAATGAGTATTTATTATTTTTAACATATGAGGTTCAAATGTTTTCAGTTTCGTTCGAATAAATTTGTTGAGCTATTTTTGGAAAGTTTATATGATGAAATTACAATTTAAGTTGACCGAAAATGAGTTTAGGTCGACCGAAACTTACTAAAAATATCAAGTCACTGGAAGGGCCTACTGGAATCACAAAATGGTCGATCGAAAATGCTTAAAAACATCAAACTACTGAAATGGTCCATCGAAATCACAAAATGATCAACTGAAATCACAAAATGATTGACCGGAAGCACAAATGATCGATCGAATCTCCAACTGATAGAGTTTTCTCTCTAACGACTAGTTGAAATGGTCGACCGGAATACTCACGATCGAAAATACTCCGAAGGTAAAATTGTAAATAGAAGGAAAGAAGTTCAAAGAAGTAAAAAATTCTACATAAGAAAAACGAAGCAGTAGCACAGCCAAATTTTTTACTCAGACTCAGTGTATTTTCAATGGCGTTTCCTAAGCTGTCCATTCTTCTAATATGCCTTGAGAACTTCAATTTTTCCCATAACAATTACGTCTTCATCAAACGCACCATCTTCAGTTTTCAACTGAATAGGTGAGAATCGAGCACCCTCTCTCGTAGGGGTGGGCGTCGGATCGGATTGGTTCGGATTGTTGTCGAACCAATCTGATCCGATGAAAATCAGATTGGAGTAGGGAGATCTGATCGGGTTGACTCCAAAAATCAATCTAAATCCGATCCGATCCGAATTCCTGCAAAGTTTTTGGATCGGATTTCGGATCCGACGGTTTACCTGGGCCGTTTTCCCGAGAGCATATGAAATTTTCCATTTTCCAGCATCTCATTTCCAGAGAGATCATCTGAATTCCTGCAAGTAAACTACAATCTCATATCGATAATCTGATTTCCAACTACAATCTCAACATATCGATAATCCAAAACAACTAAAAGTAAACTATCAATAATTCAATCATAATCCAAAAAAATTCATCCATAAAAATTAATTATAATCCAAAACTATTCATAATCTAAATTTATCCAAGTATCAATGATTCATCAATCATAATTCAAAGACCAAAACAATAAAGAATACGAAAACAACATTACAACAATTCATAAAGACTAAATCTGATTCATTCGATTACATCGGATCTACGTCTCTCNTCGGATCTACGTCTCTCCCGCTTGCATTCTCCGTAATTTCTACAAAATAAAAACACATAAAACATCCTTATTAATATAACATTAATAAATAGTAATGTTAATAAATAACGTGTAGTTGAAATATACCTTCGTCAATCGTTTTGTAATCCTCTAGTACCTCCGACAACAATGGAGTTTCAGATTCCGAACGGATCCATCTTTGAGTGCATATAAGTGCCTCCACTATTTTCGGTAACAAGAAGTGCGGAATGAGTCAATAACGCGACCACTACAACTAAAAGCTGACTTCGATGGTACTGTAGAAATCAGAACGATTAACACGTACTTCGCTATCATACTCAAAACCGGAAACTTATGGGAATTCAATTTCCACCATAGCAAAAGGTCTAGATTATCAGAAAATTCTTCAACAACATCGTGTAGGCAGACGTCAAGTTCCGACCTACTAATTCTAGACTCGGTAAAAGATGACCCGGAGTATAATCTAGAAAATAAAGGATCTTTCAGTAGTGGTGCGCTAATGTTGGACGAACTCGATGGTTCGTCACTTGAACCTTTATACTCACTGTAAAGTCGGCGCAAAAGAACATCTACTTCGTCATAATATTCACGCCCCCGCTCCTCCCCCATCAGAATCGTCAAACAAAGTTTTAACATATTAGCTTTGGACCGAGGATCCAAAACAACTACAATCCACATAAGTTTATTCATTTTTTTGATGTCCCCTCAATACTTGTCGAACTTCGCAATCATGTCATTAGTCATTGTTCTCAATAATGGATTACGACCGTCAACGTGCATTTGAATATTAAGCTTCATTCGACATACCTCACTAACATACATGTTGGAGGTCACATACAGGGAACCCGATACGGAAACCGTCGACTCATAGAAAATTTCCAAGAATTTGGTAAATTGACTAATATTCACCCAATCTTCGTCTATCAGAGGCCCTTTATCTCCCATATATGCTAAGAACTGAGAGTCAGATTCTGCAAGTTTGTCGAATGCAGCTGCATACTTCTCAGCTCTTTCCAACATAAGGTATGTCGAGTTCCATCGAGTAGACACATCAGATGTCACATTGCCCTTAAATGTTATCTTCATCATGTCAATGCAACTTTTGAACTTCACTAATCGTGCTGGTGAGGATTTAACGTACTTCACTACCCTCCGTACTCGACTAATAGAAGCTTGATGCTCCCTAAGCCCATCATTCACAACTAAATTGGTGATATGAGCAAAGCATCGCATGTGAATGAAGTCTCCATCCAAAACCAATCTATTCCAATGTCTCAAACTCATAACCATATGTGCAATGACCACATCATTTGAGGAGGCGTTGTCCACCGTAATTGTGAACACATTCTCAATCCTCCAACCACGCAAACATCTCTCAATTAATTTCTCAATGGTTTCTCCTCTGTGGTCATCAATCTGTCAAAAATTTAATATTTTCTTGTGCAATTTCCAATCTCCATCGATAAAGTGGCTTGTCAAAACCATGTAGTTTATATTCTGCGCAGATTTCCAAGTATCCGTTGTCAGGCAAACTGTCTGATTACTTTTACTAAAATAATTTTTCAACTGATTTTTCTTCCTCTTATAAATGGCCTCGATATCCCTTTACACTGACCTGCGCGAAGGTAGAACCAACTCGGGCCGGAGATATGCGCACCACTTTCTGAATCATTCTTTTTCTATCATTCTCATTGGTAGTTCATCGGTTATAATCATGCTTGCAAGTACTTCGCGCGCTTCTGCCTGCGTAAAATATGATACAGAAGACGAGCTTGCTTCCCCTTTATGCGTAGTAAAAGGAAACTTCTTCTGTAATTGATCTGTGGCCAACAAATACTTGTTGCAACTCTTCAAGTACTTTGTCATATTCGAACTTCCTGCCTTCTTCGTATGACAAACATATTTCTTGCCACAATGGTTACAGCTAGCTTTCGGATCTTCTAGATCACATCCTTCATCCAATGTGAAATGATCCCAACATGCAGCCCTAAAAGCTCTTTTTCTTGGATTAGTGGCAGGCTCAATAGGCTCCATAGTGGTCGCCGGAGTTGTAGATGTTGATTGTATCGTAGTGTCGATAGTTGCAGAAGCTGTGTTTTCCATTATGCAATAATTCATTACCAAATTTAAAACACAGCATGAAATATAATAATTCATTACAAAAGTTCATTCTAAAATTTGGTAACTAGTTCTCGGGTAAGCATCAGATTCGGGACAGAGTGAATCGGATCGGATCGAATCCGATCCGATCCGATCCCCATCCCTTCTGGCCGGGACCCGACTTCCTGATGTTCGACAATACAATATGATTGTTATCCATCTACAATGCAAATAATAGGGTGGATGACGGAATCTAACCTGAGACTTGAAGGCAGAAATCGTCGGCACTCGGCACTCGGTAGAGGGGTGGACTTCTGCAAACAAGAAAAATGAAGGGTTCGTGTCGCGGGAGTCGGACGATCGTCGTGAGTCGGGAGTCGGGAGTTCAGAAGGGTTTCGAGACTTTCGATTTGAGGATTTCAGAATTTCGAATTGGGACTCGTTAATAATCGGCAATCCGATGTTCGGATCGGATCGGATCGCATTGAATCCGATAACGATCCGATCCGATAAACGATCTGACGTTCGGATCAAAACTCATTTTTGTCCACCGAATATTGTTGCCTGATCCGACCCGATCCTATCCAAACCGATTGGATTGTCGGATTGGGTCAGATCCGCCCAGCCCTACTCTCCCGTGGCGAACGTCACAATTCAATCCCTTTACAGCGCCAAACATCTTCGGCCACTTTCGCACACCAAATCAATTGTGACTCTCATACTACTTGTAACTTATTGAAATTTGTTCTTGGGCTACGCAACGGTTAGTTTTATTCAGAGATGGCAAATGAGCCGAGCCTGCCGAGCCTAACGAGCCTGCCGAGCCTAACGAGTCGAGCTTAACGAGCTTTTATTAAAAAAATTTCAACTCAAGCCGGCTCGCGAGTCACGAGCCTAACGAGCCTGCTGAGCCTAACGAGCCAAATATACATAAATAATTTTATCTTATATAAATAATTATAATTTATTTATTGTAACGCCCCGTTTTATTTTAATTAATTTTTTTTTTAAACTTAAAACTGAATGATATAAAATGATCATAAGTTTACTTTTATCGTTCATTTCGTGCTTTACGTACTTAGACGTTACTTATAAGATACGAACGAAATTCAATGTCACACAATACCAATCAATCCCATATTATTGGGTCGGTGCACGGTGTGATGCACCCCAAATAGGTTTACACCAATCAAACCCTCAACACAGGGCCGGTGCACGATGTGATGCACCCCAAAACAGTAATTACACGTATACATTCACATTATCTTATTAATCATACTTACTATGGCTAAACTAGACATATAATTCCTAACACACCCTTTGTGATGTAGGCCCCGAAGGGAAAAACACAAGCAATGAGTTCTTACCTCGTTTACAAGCTGAATTCCTACTCAATTTCTTCTAATTTTCTAGACTTGTCTTCAAGAACACCTTAAAAATCACAATTAACTTAAATAAGTAACCAATATTTTATTTCTGTTTTTCACCTAACTTTCGGGGCTCATAACTCTTTCTATACTTATCAAAATTTCATATAAGTGGTATCAATCTCATTATTATTCTGTCTACTACATTTCATATGAAGAAGTCGTGGCCGAATTCGTAGCCGACGACCCACTAAAACATACGTTTTTTGAAATCAGTCAGTTTCATATCAAGGAGCGGTCGACACATTTAAACAAGGTGTCGACAGTTCTACACGAGGTGTCGACCTACCACTGTTCATAGGTCGACCTCTATAGCTTGAAAAGTTAAGGTGTCGACCGCTTGTGTCAAAGTGTCGACCGGTGTTCAAACCCGAGAGTTTTAAGGTGTCGACCAAGGTGTTGACTGCCAATTAAAACTTTCATAACTTTTGTTCTATAAATTAAATTTCTATGGTTAAAACTTCATTCTTTTCCTTATTGAGTCTAGTTTAACTTTGTAGAAGACATAAAATTCAAATTCAGAGCATAAAAGTATCAAATATACGAAATACCAAATATCGCTCAAAAGTTCTATTTCTTTAGTCCAGTTTTCATTTGTCAACTTCTAACGTGCATAACTTTCGCACCACAATCCAATCGAGTTATTCAACCTATAAATCTTCTCCTTTTGATGTCTTCTATAATTTCGTAGAAGATTTTTTTGTCACGTAAGCTCATCTGTAGCATGATAAAACAGGAAAACAGAAACTATCCAGTTATCGATTTTCAACCCAGTGGTTGTTATCAACTGTAACTTTCCAAAATTCATAACTTTCTCTACAAACCTCCAAATTGAGTAATTTTTGTCGTTATAGTTCTATCAACTAATTCAATTAATTTCATTAGAAGGACTTAAACTCGTTTAAAGAATTTATCTCTTCAAAAATCAACTAATCTTAACGGTCAACATAAGTTTACTTCGTAGCTGGGCGAGCCCGCTCATCAAGCCCAGACTCGGCAGACTCGTGAGCCTGAAAAAATGAGTTCGGCTCAGCCCGCCTTTCACGAGCCAGCCGGCCCATTTGCCACCTCTAGTTTTATTCAAATCACCGACAAAATTTGTTCTTGGATTGTGCAACGGATTATCATAGTTGTCATTATCGAACGAGGTTGAAATTGAACAATTACCTCGTATGATGAGTCATGACAAGTACCATGATGTGGTTTCTAAAGTTGCCAATTCGCCCAACCAAAGGCCCATTGAAAAGGTTAAAATCAATGTTACAAATTAGATTAATTTATATTATATTTACGATAATGGGAGGGGTGAATTTGTCTAAGATGGTATTGGAAAATCCAATCTTTTTTTTTTAATGAGATAAAATTAATCATAGGAATAAAAATAAATAACAAATTGTTGAAAAAACCATCACTTAATTATTTGTCAACGTTGAAAAATCCAAAATGAATTGAGAATAAATAAGTCAACAAAATCAGCACCAAATCACTTGTGTAGACTTAAAAAGAGACTAATTTCACACCAATTTCACGCCTCTAAACACAAAAAGAAACCAAAAAAATGAAATATGTTGTAATCCTCACTTGACAGAATTAAAATTTGAGTTACACTGACACGATAATTCTATTTGTTTTCTTTGGTTCGTGACGTTTGCAAAATTAGTGGACGCGACAAATTCATCTGTACACGACTTTCGGGTACAGTATTGGGTCATCGGATAGTGACAAACCTTTTAAAATTAAAAAAAAATCTAATCATACATTATATTAACAAATGAGAACCATACACCATAATATAAGATAACATCATGTGTAGATGTGTAATAAAGATTAAAGAGGGTGGCGTGGAGATTAGGGCAACTAGGGAGAAGTGAACAAGAGACTTGTTGACTTCTCCTCATTAATTATTCATTAATTTATTGCTCGAATCTTGAATTTTTTTGGCCTACTCATAACGTCCATCTTTTTTTTTTTACATTTTTTTTTGGATTTTTGTGATTATTCCTTGATGTTGCATGTTCTTCGTTGAAATTACAAGATTCTTGATTCATTTTTGTTAGGCCGGTGACACGATTACAATGTAGTAATAATATAATTCAGTCTCGATTAGGTGTAATGCAATTGATTTTTTTTGTAATAAATTGTAACATGCTTCATCGTCTCAACTAGGGGTGGGCAGATTCGGTCCGATCTGGCGGTCTGATCCAATCCGATCGGATTCGTTCAGATCGGACCAGGTATTCGGTAAATGAGTTTTTCATTTGATCCGACTTTCAGATCGTTATCGGATCGGATTGACTATCGGATTCGAAGCCAAATCCGATAGTCAATCTGATCTAATCAGAAAGTCAGATTGCTTAATTCAAATCGGCCGAAAGTCGAAAGTCAAAGCCCTAAATCATTCATCCCCGACTCCGATTTTGGAATCCAAAAATCATTCGTCTCAATTTCTCGACTCCGCTACTCCGTCGGCGAGGCGGCTCTTCTCCTAGACTCCGAGTCTCCCTCCAACGACGGCCGCGAAGAACATAGGAGGAATCGACGGAGAACTGAAAATTTCTGAATTACAGGTTTTTAAAAATCCAATCTGATCCGATCCGATTTCTTTAATCGGATTTGGATCGGATTCGGATTCGGATGACACAAGCATCCGAATCCGATCGGATCAAAATTTTTGATCCGATAACACCCGATGCCCACCCCTGGTCTCAATGCCAAATCGTTCGAGTCCTATTGGAATTGTTTTTTTCTTAGAGTGAACTCAAAAGATGTTGCTTTATACAGATATTCGTTTTGTTTATCGTTCACAACTTGACGGGTCTGAGCTGTTAAATATATTTGTTTAATTTTATTATTTTATTATTTCAGTAATGAAATAATTTAAAAATTATAATCTAGGTTATAAGATGGGAAATAGGGTGAAGTATTGAATTGCATTAAACACGAAAATAAATTCACCTTTTCAAGTATGGTAGAGACTAGAGATAGGATCCTAGCTTCACACACTACGACACAGCGTATTTATCAAACGACCCGTCGTTTCTATCAATGATTTAGGGACTTTCCGTTACCGTCGCCGTATTTCGGCAACTGAACAGAACCGTTAGAACCGGCGACCGCCATTGACGACTCAGAAAGCTTAGCTTCTTCCTCGCGAAACTTTTTGTAGATATCACTTCTGTAGAACTTCTTCGTCCTCAACACCAAAACCAGCGAAACCAACGTCCCGAACAGCGTGACGGCGGTGATTATAATGAACGACAGTTTAAAGCATTTAATTCCTTCGCAAACCAGTTCCTCCCCCTTGATTCTGGTCAAATTTTTGGCAGAAAGCTGCTTGTGAGCTTCTTTGTCGTATAAATGGCCGGCGACGATCACGTTGAGGACGTAAAGTCCGACTGGGCTGGCCACCGATCCGAAATTGTACAGCGTAGCGTAGTATTTGAGTCCGAAAACTTCGGAAATAATGGAGAAAAGCAATGGCCACTGAGCTCCGTAGCAGAAACCGATGATAACGGAGGCGATGTAGAGGCCTCCCGGCGGGTTGAAGGCAATGAAAATATGGCCGACGCAG
Source organism: Begonia fuchsioides (assembly GCA_003255005.1). Lineage (NCBI taxonomy): Eukaryota > Viridiplantae > Streptophyta > Magnoliopsida > Cucurbitales > Begoniaceae > Begonia > Begonia fuchsioides. Next base: position 8,654 of record QAOC01040197.1, on the reverse strand, counting down.
GAGAGGAGGAGGACGAGCGTGAGCATCAATGGCCGAGGAAATTTGTATTTGGTGAGGAGCATTTCCGACGAGAAACCGGAGAAAACCCGGCCGAGATAATTCCAAATGCTGACGAGGGAGACGAAGGTGCTTATGCTTTTTTTGGGGTAATCTAAGGATGCTCCGATTTGTCCAAGGTTATCAATGGCGGTCAACGTTCCTCCGACGCCGCATGCGGTGGCGATGAAGAGGAGAAGCATGTCGAAGCTGAATAGAGCTTGGAGAATCGTGTAATCGTCTCCTCTGTTTGGAGGGTTAAACGCGTTTTGCCACCATTTTTTATTCTCGGAGCTTGATCGGAGCTCGGAACCCTTTGATTCGCGAGAAATTTCTGGGTTCATCGCTTCTTGGGTTACGACCTGTAATGGGTAAGGGTCGTTGACTGCCAGCACCTTCTTCTTCCAGAGCTTGTATTCTTCGTAAAGAACGACGGTGAACGGAAGTAAGAGAAGGAAAACCACCATGGCTGCACTTCCACTGTACTCGCTGTGATTAAACGAAAACTTCTGTTGCAGAATGAGCATGACCATGATGAACCCAGCGAGGCCGAGAGAAATATAGAGGAAATTATAGAAAACCTTGAGCTCGTTTGGCTGGTGAGAGAACTTCATAACTCTCACCGTCGGCAAGAAAACGAAGGAAACCGCCGCCGGTAACCACCCGAGAAACAGAAGAAAACTGGTGGCGTCGTTTCCATAAATGGCGTGATAAAGCTGAGTCACAATAGCTCCACTCAAACCCATGTAGCCTTTCAGAATTCCGATCACAACTCCCCGTCGTTGAGGGTAGGATTTAACGCAGGTGACCAGAGCTCCAGTATTGGCAAACGTCGTCGCGTTAGCTCCGACGCAGATGTACAAACACATAAGCCATACTTTGGTCGGAATCCTGTCTTTTACAGAGAGCCAGATCATAAAATAGCCGAAAAAGTTAAGAATCGCTCCCATAGCGAGCACCGACCACGGCGGCGTAACTTCGTTGATAAGTCCGGCGACGATGCCGAAGGTGGTTCCGACATCTTTAAAGAAACTTACAAAGTTTAACGTGGTTTGGTCGTAGCCGAGCGCCGTTTTGATGGTGCCGGAGTAGAGACCGAAAAGATAGGGAATTCCGGCCATGGACATGATCAGAAAGGAGGCGAAGATCATGAACCATGACCCTGTAAACGTCTGAACGGCGAAAGATTTCGCCGTCGATCTGCTCCATCCTCCGGCGGAGGATGATGAGAACGCCATTAATAGCTTTCAGAAATTTCTACAGCTGATCGAAATGGATAAGAAGCTCTCTCTCTCAGATATCATATAAGGTATTATGACGTCCATCCATGGCGGATATATATATAGATACAGTGCCGAGTCCAGCTAGACAACACTCTATTTTGAATCTTTGATAAACCAAGTCGACATGTTTGACACCCGGACCGATTTTAATTACTCTTTTTTTTTAATTAATTAATTTAAAAATCAGTCAAGATTTGACGTAGAATCGTAAATTGAGTTGTATTTACATCAAGTTTTGTTTTTTATTTTTAAAATAAAAATAAATTACCAAAAGAGAGAAGAAAGAAGACATGAAACTTCCAAGAAAAAGGGTAGGGATAAGATGATCATTGAACTCTATTTTAAGTAAAATCGATACGATCTTATCTCATCGATCTCGTGGAGGCCGGTTTCGAAAAGACGTACGTATGAAGCACGTATTTTCTACTCTGATTGTCGAACGTTCTCTCGGTTGCGATTTAGAAACTTGCTCTAGTTTAGGAATAGAATTGACTTCCGCCTGAATTTAAATAAAAAAAAAGTAATTTTAAAATTATATTTTTATCATACATTTTTATTATAAACATTGAAGTATCATTTATTCTATTAAAATACATTTAATATAGGCATGTGCATCGTTGGATCAGATCGGATTGTTGTCGATCCAATCTGATCTGACAAAAGTCAGATTGTAGAGTGTAATCCGATCGGGTCGGCATAAATCTGTAATTTGATCCGATTCGATGCCCAACCCAACATTATCGAATCGGATCGGATCTGCCCGATTCATAATCTAGGATCGACACATGTAGGTTGGGGTCTACACAAATCTAAAGGATCCGTCTCTGAAAAATCTAGAGTCGACACATGTAGGATGTAGTCGACACAAATAGGTTGGGTCGACATGTAAAATAGGTTGTGGTCGACACAATGTCTTTTCTAGGGTCGACACAGACAATTTAGATGGGTCGACACATTTGCACGTTGCACTACATTTTGGGTCGACACAAGATATTTTGGTGGGTCGACACAATTTGAAAAGACTCGGCCACTGTTTTGAACAGGGGTCGACACAATAGGCTGTGAGTCGACACAAAGGTATTTTGGGTTGACACAAGGTATTTTGGGTCGACACAATAAGCTTCTGGATTTCAAATATCGATCCGACTTTCAGATCAGATCAGATCGTCGTCAATCCGATAACAATCCGAACGTCGGATCTTAACTTGATTTTTTCCACCGATTACCTTTGCCTTATCCGATCCGATCCGATCCAATCCGATCGGATTGTCGGATTGGGTCGGATCCGCCCCAGCCCTAATTTAATGTATCGAAATATAAATATTTATTTATTAAATTGATTACATCACTCAATGTTTAATGCTTATAATAAATAGTTATAATGTGAAATCAAACCTTTATTCAAATTATAATTTTTTAAGTGTATAGGAGGTTAAGTTGCTTGATTGCGTGAAGCTTATGGACATAAAATAAAATAATAATATTACGTTCATATTTTTTAATTCGACCAATTTTAACTTAAATTACTCAAAATAAAAATACCCTTTAATACGTGTGTATAAATTTCGAAAGTGGGCCCGCTTCAATGAGAAAAGGTGTGGGCCAGTGGTTGAATCTGAGCCGTTGAAAGGTCATACAACGTTGACCAGAGATCCAAACTATAAAAAAAAAACCCCCGAGAAATCATGCCCCCCCCCCCAATTGCCTAATTAAGCAATGACTTTTGACTTCTATGACAACCTTTTCAATTCCACGTGTCTCTCTCTCCCTCTTTCTCTCTCCTGCATTTCTCATTGATCACATGTCAGCATAAATGTTTTTTTATATCTTATTTTATTTTAAAAATTAATGATAATTTTACCCTCTTATTAAAATACAAATATGTGAATCAATAAATATTATAAAATTATTTAAATAAATTATAAATAACACATTCGCGAATTGGATCCAATTTACCCATGACACATTTAGTTGGTAGTCAATGATCGTCTCAGAATCGCGCAGAATGTCTCCCGAACCGAACCGATTCTCCCTTCACTTTTTGCCGCTGCCCTTTCTAATAACATAAAGAGAATAAACGAATCAGACCAGGTTCGAACCAGATCGACCCGAAAAAACTTGAACCTAACCGAACCAATTACAATGGGTATTCGACTAAGCCAATCGAAACCCCCAAATAAGGTGAGAACATGCAATACAAAGAAGTCTTGTAAATAGGGTTACAAAGTATTACATAAAAAGACTAAACTACCCTCAAAATTATAATCTTAAACTTACCATTACACTATTTTGATAAACAAAGTTAATAATGAAATAAATTAAATATTAATAATTGCATTAAATACATAAATAAATTCACATATTTGACTTTGTGTGGGGGATAGAAATAGCATCATATATTTTCACACTACGACACAGCGCACGTATAAAAACGATCCGTCGTTGGTTTCAAATTTTCAATGGTTCAGCGACTTTCCGTTACTCTCGTATTTCTACGCCGCCGCTATTATAACCAGCGGCCGCCATTGACGACTCCGAGACCTTTGCTTCTTCCTCCCGAAACCTTTGGTAGAACTTCTTCGTCCTCAACACCAAAACCAGCGAAACCAGAGTTCCGAACAGCGTGACGGCGGTGATTATGATGAAAGACAATTTAAAGCAATTAACTCCGTCGCAAACCAGCTCCTCCCCCTTGATTCTGGTCAGATTTTTGGCAGAAAGCT
>QAOC01040188.1:0-15276 GCA_003255005.1 Begonia fuchsioides | reverse complement strand
TGAAGATCGGAAGCCGAGAACCGTCGACAATGGCAGTGAGAGAAGACGAAAAAAGAGCAGCAATGGAGACGAGGTCCTTGGTTTGAAAAAGGTTAAATAGGATAGAGAAAGAGAATTTGTAGCTAGAGAGAACTGAGGATGAAGATATTATATAATGATGATTGTTCGAAAACTAAAGAACCATGCTTCCCTTTTATACCATCTAAGCATCCAGGTTGGTAATATTTTGTTCTGGTTTTCAGAATGCTCTTTCTTGACTCGGTCCTTTCTTCCAATCCATATCCCCGGTTCACCCGGGCCGAGAACAGAGAGATGCAAGAGAATGTTGTGCAGTCATTCATTACATCATTAACTTAGCACCCAATGAGGAAGTCGAATTAGTCACTTTCCACGTATAGCATAAGCACACGTGTCAGACTGTGTTTAGGTTTGGACGAAAAGTATAAAAAGGAGTTAGTTGAACAAGCATCCTACCATGGAGGTTGTGGGAGGAAACTAGAAAGCATTCAGAATCAGGTAATTTTCAACGCGCATTTTATTTCTCCCCCTCTCTACCTACGTACCAAGAAACTCGCCGTTCTTCAATCCCTCTCTTTCTCGTTTCTTTTCATTCTTCTGTTTTCTCGCCAGCCAAACGATCTTTCGCTTTAAAGCTTGCTCTCTTTTTTTTGGGAATCGAAGTGTATCGGTTTGATTACCCAGATATGGGAATCGTATTCTGTTTTGATCTCGCCATTGTACTGTGTATTTTAGTGTTGCCAGCTCCGATTTCTGCTGAGTTTTTCTCTGATGCGTCGTCGATTCCGCCATGGATGAATTCTACTTCTAGCTCATGGAAAGAGTTCAGAAAACTAGCAGGTTGTCATGCCGGGGAGAAACTCGATGGCTTGTCCAAGCTCAAGCAGTATTTCCAGCGTTTCGGATATCTTCCTGAACCGGGTTTCAATTTCACCGATGAATTTGACAAGAAGTTTGAATCAGCGATCAGAACTTACCAGAAAAACTTCAATCTCAACGTCACCGGCGAGCTAGATGGACTGACGCTAAAGCAAGTTCAACGGCCGAGATGCGGTGTCGCCGATATAATTAACGGCTCAACATCAATGAATTCAGGGAAGCCGTCCCACTTCAAAGGATCGCACTTTCATACAATTTCTCACTACTCTTTCTTCCCCGGAACTCCTAGATGGCCGGAAAGTAAGCAGCATTTAACTTACGCTTTTTCGCCGGATAACCAACTCACCGAGGACGTGAAGAGCGTATTCGCGCGCGCCTTCTCTCGGTGGTCCGCCGTCACTCCCTTGACGTTTACAGAAACAGAAGCATTCAACTCGGCAGACATTAAGATCGGATTCTTCGCCGGCGACCATGGAGACGGAGAACCGTTCGACGGCGTACTAGGTACTCTGGCCCACGCTTTCTCGCCGCCAAGTGGACGGTTCCACTTAGACGGCGACGAGAACTGGGTGATCTCCGGGGACATAAGCACCGCGTCATTGAGCTCGTCAGCGATAGATCTTGAATCTGTGGCGGTGCACGAGATCGGGCACTTGCTCGGACTTGGCCACTCGTCGGTGGAGGAAGCGATTATGTACCCAACGATCTCGTCCAGAACGCGAAAGACCCAGCTGAACGCCGATGACATCAACGGAATCCAAAATTTATACGGTTCGAACCCAAATGGAACCAATTCTTTAACCCCAGGGACGTCCACGGAAGAGAGAGAGACCAGTGAAGGGGCCCACAGTTTGACTCCATGGTGGAGTCTCTGCCTCATCTTGGCCGTTGATCTCGGGCTATTACGACATATGATCTTATAAAAAGTACTGTTTTAGCCTTTAGGGGAGATCAGACGTCTAGTACAGTAATATTTGCACTCAGGATGTGCGATTATTTACAGTAATATGTTTTTTTATTTAGATTATATTCTATGTTACTAATATTATTATTAGTTACTAATTCGGTCGATGTTTTTTGTCGTTTTGGGAATCACCTAACCATGGCCTGGAAACCCGCCTTTGGTAACTTAGAATCTAAAAGCCCGTACAGACATAGTTCAGTCAGTTAAAAAATGATAGAGTTGATAATAAGTGACAAAATTTGAATTCTGCCAAGCGCAGTGTGAAAGTAGTTATCTCTAATATAAGGTAACTTCTTGTGGACGCAGGTAAATGCCTCACATCTCTAGTCTACTGAGTCACTGTGACTTACTATTTCACAAACTGTCAGACCGAAGTATGAAGACCCTGAGAACGAAAAATTTTAACTTTTAATAACAATAAACTAGAAAGAGGGCATCCTCGACGTTCGCCTAATGGCTTAACTGAAACTCCTCCACATGTCGTCGGCTTTTCATTAGAAGGCTTTGCATTGATTTGCACGTGAAACTGAAAAAAAACATATCCAACGTTTGACAAATGGGAAAGAGCCTATACGAAGAGTTTTGTAATTTCTAAGAATTCCCACTAGGGTACGATAATTTGATTAGACGTAGAAATAATCCAATGAATCCTGATTAGACGTAGTTCGACAACCAACCCTACAAATATAAGAATGATCCAATATTCTACGTAAAAGTTAAAATCACTCTGTTCACGGTTTTCATGTTTCGGTCTGACAATATGTAATGAAATAAATCACAGTGACTCAGCAGTCCAGATATGAGAGACCCATACCTAACAACACAATGATCAACCTCAAGATTAGAAAATTAAACTCTCACACTGCGGTGCCACAGGCTTCAACCCTTGGCGTTTGTACCAACTCTACTACAACTCGACCATTGAGCTAAGCTCATGCGAGCAAATGATCTAATATTCTTACTAATTGGAAAGGTCGAGCTTATAATAATGTTACATCACTTGAAATAATTTTACTTACTGCTTGCGACAATAAATTTTAGATATAAATCCATAAATAAACTCTATGTGACATAAAAATAGACAATATACTATGACATCACTAGTGAATCCTCTAGTTCGGCAAGAGACAAGACATAAGACCACTATCACTCACCAAACACAGTCAATGAATAGAAATATATGGTGGTGGGAGCAACGCTATCAGATCATTCGTACATGGGATTGGGAGGGAGGGCTGAAAATAGGTTAACCTAAATTTGTCCCACACCAATCCTAATCCTATCCAACTCATCCTTATCTAATCTTAGGAAGAACTTTTCCAACCTTTTTTGACTTTAGTATCCTCTTGTATTTTGAGAAGACAAATCCACCCTACTCGAACCATAAAAAAACCAAAGAATTGTGACACTGTAGCTAATGTCAGTCGAGTTACAAAATTTTAAAAGAATAATGTAAATCGAGTGCTTTACAAGTAGAATTGTCTTCATACATATTTTGAGTTATTCGATAATGAATTAGTGTCAAATCTCAAATTTAAAATGAACAATATAATACTGAATGCACTACTTCTTTTATCTTCATCGTTATCTTATAATCAATTTTGAAAAGAGCATCTGTGATTACATGTTTATTTTTTGTGCTATTTTTGTTGCTATTTAAACATGTGAAGAAATCAGAAACTAATTCATCGAGTCGCATAGATAAGAGACGTCAAATCTTGGTGGGAATGTGGAATGCGTTTAGCTAAAGGAGGATTTAGTGGAGGCACTGGAATCAGAACAAAGTCTCAATGTTTACAACATGTCCTAAGCTCAGAAACTTTTTTGACCAACCCTCTTTTTTATTGTTTATTTATTTGTATAATAATAATTATTATTATATATGCTTTGATTCACCTTCAAACATATGCTTTTGGCAATGATAAAATATAGCCCTGTCCTCTGTAGAAGATCTGCCCAAGATCTTACCTTAGACCATTTATTAATCTCCACTTCTTTGTTGTCCTGGCTCAAAGATATGCAAGAGGCATGCTCAAACGAATCCATTCTCGTTTTCTTAGTCCAAGAACGACATTTCATAATATTACCAGAAATTAAACACAAAACATGAAATCATGATATTGATCAATTTAATTTTGTGGAGACTTCCGAGCCACCAATATAATATTATCTATTTTGAATCGGAGTTTGCGCTAATTTATTATTATGTCCAAACGTGTTGTAATAGCTAGAGACGAATAATTCATTTATAAACTATCACCAGTCTCTATTCTTGGAAGAGTTGCACAAGCTTCAACTAATTTTTGCATTTATGTGATGATAAGAACGGTGGAAGACATGTAACTTGCCACTTAATTCAAAGTCTCTATCGACGAGGTGATTATGTATTTTCAGGTTAAGTATAGGAACACATTATAAAACAATAGACTTGAATCTGAAAGCCAATCGAAATCTTGGACGAGACTGGGAATCCACAGCTGTAAAACATGAACATATAATCAATCATAAAAGAGATTATATACATGAATGCACTGACTCATTGGTTAGGTTATTCTATGATTAAGATTATAATTTGTTTAACATATGCCTATATTGTGGACACTATCTTTGACAATTACAATTAGGGTTTCGTTTATTAAATTAAAAAAATATGGAATTTGAGAACATCGATTTCTTTGTTATATCGATATGTGTAAGCTAAACTAACTTTTATGAAGGCTCAAATGCGCATGCATGGATTGATTAATGACAATGGAGCTTAATTCTTGCATCCTAATCAAATATTATGTATGTTTAGTTTAATCTTTTGTTTATTATTTGAATTAATATCGCAGAAGATTCAAATCACCCATGAATTTAATATTTGTAAGATAAACGTTGCTTACCGTTAAAAGTCATTGCATTTCTGAAATAAAGACGACAGGCTTTTCATTTTCTGACTCTTCTTTTCTATTTTCTACTGCTAAAACTTAGGTCATGCGTGTCATATTTTCCATAAACGATGATTATTAAATGAAAAATGGTTGTTTGAAGTTTCAGAAACCGAACAGTTTCCTTTCCTATTAAAGGAGGAGAAGCGAGAGCAAGAACATCCTAAGCATTAGCGAAAGCACTTGGAAGAAATAGTTTCGATTGTGCGGAGAGAGATGAAAAACCAGAAGAACAACTCTTCTACTGATCTTCTCTCTTCTCCAGACGACGCAGAGATGAAGAAGATGAGGCTGTTTGGGTTTGACCTAAACACGTCAAGGAAAGAGAAAACCCTTCCAAAAGATTCATCGGAATCCATAGACGACGAAAGTTTAAGCTCGTCTCCTGCGATTTCTTCTGCTAAAAGCTCGACCAGCGACCAGGATGAGAAGAGGGTTTTCGAGTGTCAGTTTTGTCTGAAAGAGTTTTCGAATTCCCAGGCGTTAGGTGGCCATCAGAATGCCCATAAAAAGGAAAGATTGAAGAAGAAAAGACTGCAAATTGAAGCTAGAAAAGCCAGCCTCAGCCATTATTTTGAACCTTCTAAAAACTCCCATGGCTTTCGCTACTTTCTCTCTCCTTATGATTTCCGTGGAGATCCTCAGATTAGTTTCAGGTCTGTACCATCTTCTCGTCACCATATTCTTCAAGAGGACGTCGCGTTTACTCTCACGCGCGTCGATAAACCCTCTTACTTGTTACCTGGTTCAACGAAAAGCTGCAAATCGAGTTTAGATCTTCAGCTTCGCCTCAGCTTGCAGTCCGACTTACGAAGCTCCTCTTGATTTCGTATCCCTTCATGATTCGAGATATTTGTTTAGAACGTCGCCACGTTTCATTAACCTAAAATGAGACTGAATCTGATTTTAGGATACCATCTTCGTAATTAAATTGTGCGTAGCTATTCCTCCTTCGAAAACGAGAAGAACAACTGAAATCTTTAGATTCTCGATAAATTGAATTGTCATGCTCTTGAACGGAATAGTTATTAAGTTTTTTCAACTATACTTCCTGTATATTATGATGTGGAATTGGATAAATAAAATCCAAACAATTAAATAGACTCGAATTTGAGATATTTTATGCCCGACCCGATGTTCAATTTCTACCCATAACCCAGTTCGACCAGACATGTAGAGCCCGGGTCAATTTGGGACCCACGGATCTCTTGGATCAGACCCGCCCGATAAGTATGAGGACTATTAATCTCTAGGTAGTATGTCAAATCCTTCTTATAAAGAAGAAAAGGAAGGAGTGCAATTTTCACCTAAATGAGGATCATATTTCTATACTTGCTCATCTCCAAGAGTGATTATTTCTTAATCACTCGCTATACAAAGAAACTTCGTAATTAGGAGATAATTAGTGTTTTCCTCATCGGCTTAAGGCATGATGTTTATCAGCTTTGGAATCCTTATGTGCGCCTAGTGCGCAGTACGCCACACAAATTCTTTTAATCTATCAACGTCAGGTATATGCGCAATGCGCTTTCTGCGCTTCTTAGTAATGTTTGTGCTTATTTTCAAAACAGTTCTTTTTTTTTTTAAGTAAAATCAAATTTTCACACCCAGTTTTCCCTTCAGCTTTCGCCCTCTCTCGCTCCCCCCCCCACTCTCTGCACTCAAATCCGAAGGCCATAAGCGAAAGGCTTAAACCTCCAGCTTGAACTTATGTGGAGGTTGTAGCTGTCAAGACCTCTGTTTCTTAACTTTACTCCAACCTTCGAACTTCGTTGAATACGAGGGAACATCTGGGAGAATTTTTGCCCCGAGTTCGTAAAATTGGGTGATGTTAAGAAGTGGAGGAGTTTTCTAGGGTTTCTACGCAGATTGACTTGAAAAATGTCTGGGAACCGATCTAAGGCGGAGAAGCAAGATGATGTGAATCATTTTAGGCGGGATCCCTACGAAGTCCTCGGGGTTTTGAGGAACTCTTCAGATCAGGAAATCAAAAGCGCTTACCGAAGACTTGCGCTCAAGTATGTATACAAAATGTTGATTCTTAAGCCTTCTCCCAATATTGGTTTTGCTTGTTTGAGAAATTCTTTCCTTTTACTCTGGATTTAATTTTGTCGGTGTTGGTTATTTATATAGATCAGAGATTGAGATTGAAGTTCATAATTTCTTATTTGAAAGTTTTATGTTTTCCGGTACATGAGAAATGAATCTGAATGTGGAGGAGCTTGAAATTTAGAATTTGCTTGTGGCTTGTGGTATTTTTTAACCTTTTATTGGAGTTATATCTATTTTCATGTCTAATTTAATATATACAATCATAGTTGACATATCACTAAACAATTCTAACCATCTTTCGCAATGACCAATTCTTACACTTTCAGTTTCCAGTCTTAAAAGTACTTTATGACTCAAATTGTTCACGTACTTTTAATTTTAGTTTACTTTGTTATTTTAGTTCATAGTCAATGTTTAATGTCTTTCTTTTATTAGTTGACTTTTGTTCAAATTTTAATTGTATAGCTTTAATTTCCACTATAAGGTTGCGTTGTGAAATTGTAGAATAAGTTCTACAACATGGCTGATGGATTCTCAAGGATTCTTTTTTTCAGTCATTTGTATTAAACAAAAGCTAACATTGCACCATACCAGGTACCATCCTGACAAGAACGCCAATGATCCTAAAGCCACTGATTTGTTTAAGGAGGCTACGTTTTCCTACAAGATTTTGTCTGATCCAGATAAACGCAGGCAGTTTGACGCAGCTGGCTTTGGAGTAAGAAAATATTACTGGAATTTTATAATTTAGAAAAAAATATTCCATATTTAATTTATCTTATTCCGCCATCTTAGGCTGTTGAAACGGAGAATCAAGAAGTGGAGTTAGATCTGTCTAGTTTGGGAGCTGTTAACACAATGTTTGCCGCCCTTTTCTGGTAATTAAGTTTTTTATTTTTTATTTGTTATGGCTGTTTACTCTAGAATTTATTATTACATTCAATTTGAACATTTCTATCTTCACTTCATCCTTTGCTTTTCATTCACTTAGCTATATCTGCTTCACAGTAAACTTGGTGTTCCGATTAAGACTACCGTGTCAGCAAATGTTTTGGAAGATGCACTTAATGGCATGGTGACCATCTGTCCATTATCTCTGGGACAGCCTATATCTAAAAAGGTGTGATATTTTTCTGTACAGATATTGCACCATCTCTAGATATCTTGAAAATAATGATTTGTATTCTACAGGTTGAAAAGCAATGCGCTCACTTTTATTCTGTTACAATAACAGAATCTGAAGCACTAGGTGGACTTGTATGCCGAGTAGAATCACCAGATAAAAGCAAATTTAAGGTTGAACTATGAATCTGAAACCTGTCTTTTTTTTCATCTGAAGATATTATTTCACATTGTAAGAGTTGGCTAGCCTGTGATTTGAGGAAGGTGAACTTTTGGCTAGATTGGAATGATATGACGTCAAAGATGTCTCTGTAACTTTTGTTATGGTTTGGTATTTGAAGTTTCTATTAATGACCATATTCATTTAAAAATCATGTTCTAGAAGACTTATCCATATGGCTGCTAAGCATTTCCTGTGCATCTGTAAGTGTGTTGACTTCTTGATCGTCACATTGCCATGCTAGTTTTTTGAGTTATGACCAAAAGCTTCCACCGACCATCACACTAGTTCTCATGTGGACCAATTGATTTTGAATCTCCCACCTTATTTTATTTTTCTCTCCAAATTAAATTTTCCTAGTTCTTTTAACAAAATTTCAATATATCTTGACACAGTTGCTGTATTTTGAACAAGAAGAGAACGGTGGATTAAGCCTTGCTCTGCAGGTACCCAATACTCTTTACTTGTCCTATTGTCTTAATTAATATCCTGATTTTGTTGTTTCTTGGATTGAACTCTTTCAAGAAATCGGAGTTCCAATGTGCTCACTTGTGTAATTATCTTGAAACTTTCTGATGTGCACCTATATCCTACACTACTTAAACTAGTGAAATGATAAGCCTCCAGTAAGAGTCTTTTATGGGAGAAGGAAAGGGGAGAGAAGAGGAAGTTGGCTGGGGAAGTTGAAAAGTAACTGAAAATTAGTCCCTAGAAGAATATAGCTCAAGAAGCAATATCCTATAAGTAGAAGGGAAAAATTAGAGCATGGAAACTGTATGTAGAAGTTGTAACTAGATCTGACAGGCTCTTAAATTTTCTAGCGTAACCCAGTAACCACGATAGTTTCTGAAAAAATAAGGCATATTTTCAGTTGTAACTAGTTTTATTATATGTGTTAATATTTTTTTTCTTTTGCAGGATGAAAGCATCAAAACAGGAAAAGTAACATTTGCTGGAATATTTTTTCTTGGTTTTCCTGTCTATCGATTTCAAACAAATACTTCTGTAAGAGTACTTAACTATTCAAAGATCCCCACTACAATTTTATTTATTATTTATCATGTGATTTCTGAAACGTCTTTAGATAGCTGCTGCAAAAGACCCTGATTCTGCCTTTTTTAAACGGCTGGATGGGTTTCAACCTTGTGAGATTACTGAACTGAAGGCAGGAACTCATTTCTTTGCCATCTATGGTTAGTTTGCGGTCATTTATCCAAGTCTGGTGTTGTGTATTGCTTTATATATCCATAGATCTGATCTGAAGGTTACACTCACATCATAGGTGACAACTTTTTCAAAAGTGTGAGCTACACAATAGAGGCGGTTTGTGCCTCAGCATTTTCTAAACAAAAGGATGATCTCAGGGCTGTGGAAGCTGAAATTTTGACGAAAAGGGTTGAAATATCAAATTTTGAATCTGAATATAGAGAGGTTCGTACTCATAAGTGTGGACATGCATCATTTATTTATACCCTTTTTAATTATCTGATCCAATATTGATAGGTACTGGCACAATTTACGGAAATGACCAGTAGGTATGCACAAGAGAAGCGAGAGGTAAGTTTATGTTCACTGCTCACTCTATGCAAAGAGTTATTCATAAGGCCTGGTTGATTGGGCAGGGTCTCGACCTTTGTTTCCACAGCCAGGCTGCTTTTTAAAGTGATTATTAAAGTGCACGAATCCCAGTCCGGTGCCTCGGACCGCCCAAATTTGGGTGAGCTCAGTTTATGCTGAGGGATCGAATGTGATTTGAATGACAAGGCCATAATTCTCATGGTTTCACCTCACAGATCGATGAGCTTCTAAAGCAAAGAGATGAAATGCATGCTTCTTATACAACAAGTCCTCCGATGGAGAGGAGTGGGAGTAGAAGTAGGGGCTCTTTTAAGGAGGGTAAATCTAGCAGGGAGCGTGGGAGGAAGAAAAAGTGGTTCAACATTCGCTTGAAGGTCGACAAAAGAAAGCCCTGTTGAGCCTGTTTTTGATTCCCATTGTCTAGGTTTCAGAGCTTCTGAAGCTGCTGCTTTCGTTGGTTGCTTCTGCAACAACGGTGAGAATGACTGCGTTGTGTCATTTGTAAAATCCTTTTCCGTTTTCCCATTTTTTTTGTCTGGCATTCTGAATTTGTTATGCCTGTAAATGGTGTCATTTTTCTTTATGAACTCTCTCCCACCATTCTCTTTTTTTGGACCCCTGAATCGAGGTGGGTGGTGATGTTTGATTGGATGTTTCTGTTGGAGTTGGGTTAATTTTATTTTTTTAATGTACCTTTCCTTTGTATAAGTTCAATTATTTCAATTAAAATATAATCTATTATTTATTATATTTACTCTATTATCTCCTACACTACTTTTTTGTTTTACAATACTTTTTTATTTTTAGTTTTATAAAAATCAAGGCGAAGCATGAGTTTGGGCTACAAAAGTTGTCAAGTTGGCCCATTGAAAGTTGAAATTTAAGAAGCCCATTTCTTATTGTTCTGGGTCCCTGGTATCTAAATGTGGGCCAGCACAAGCCCGAGTTAGGTAATGTTGGGCTTACTATGCTTCGCGCCTACTCTGACTCGTTTTTAGGCGGACTTCGACTCTGGTTCGGAGCAATCGGAATTCTCCGCCGTTCTATCTCTTTCTCCTCCTCTCTTCTTCTTCTTCTTCCTTCTACGGACTCCTTTTCCGATTTTGATATCTAAGTCTTGAACTTTCTAAGTGCTCTATTGTAACACCTATGAATCCTATGCTCTCCTAAACTATTTTCTCGATCGCTCATGGCCTTCGCTCCCTCTCTCTCTTCATTCTCTCCTCCACGAGTAACTCTCTTCTTCTTTAATTTTTACTTTAGTCTCTTACTCATGACCTAAGATTTTAATTGAATTGCCCTTTTTTGTAGATTATTCTCCATGTGCTGCAGTTCAATCACAGATTTGGAGACGAAGAGTTAGCCGTTTCTAGCTCAGGACGTAATGCACGCGGTGCACTAATTCTCGTGACTAGACCTGTTGTGAGGAGAAGTAGTTTTCGGTTCAGAAGCTTGGTTGCAAAGGCCACTCTTGCCAATGAGGGAGGTTCTAGTCGAACTGGTGCGTCTAGAAGAGTGTACCGAGAGTCTCAAACGCAGAGCTCCTCGTTTCTTGCTCCAGCGAAGCAGATTGCCTCGTTTGTTGCTCCAGCAGGCGCATTCGTAGCTGTTACTTTCAGTACGAAATTTTACTCTTTTTTTGTGTTGCTAGTTCCAATGCTATTGGTACCGATTCGATATTTTTTCTTTCAGTAGGATGAAAATAATAGTTGAATAAATACTCCCTCTCTACATGTCTCTCGCGTTGTACCTCTTCAGTTAAATGTATGTATATCGTCGGTTTTCTGATATTTGGTGGTTTCATGTTTTTACGGTGAATATAGTTTAATTGAATGTTTGACTTCCAATGTTGCGGTTTGTTGCATTTAAAGTATGTTTCTTCCATGTTATTTGTTGTGCTAATTAATGTGATCAGCTGACAGTTATGTGGAAATTGGTGGAAAAGCTCCTTGCACCAAGTTCATCGAAAACTTCTCCCACAGAAAATAAATCTTCCGAACAAGGAATCAAGTGGTCTTTTGCTGTTGGTACTAATTTGTTACCAAGTTTGACGTCAAAAATTGACCGAGAATCTAAGCAAAAGCTCAATGATTTTGCCAAAGAACTCAGGACATTCAGAAGTGTCGATATGTCTGGTATGTGCAAAAAGAATATAAAAGTTTGCTGGTTTTGCAATCTGTCTTGAACATTTTTTCACAGCAAATTCAGTTGAATGATAAAAAAACTTTTTTTTCGAGATTCTTTAATTAACTCTATTTATAGAGAGTTCTCATATGAATAAACTATTGATATCTTGGAAAATTGAAATATGTTTTAGTCATTTTTGTGAAAAGATAGTTTGAGTTATAGTAAAAAGATATGCAGGCCGCAACTTCGGGGATGAAGGACTGTTTTTCCTTGCTGAGAGTTTAGCTTATAATCAGGTTAGTATTTCAATAATTCTTGCTTTCATTTCTTCTCCTGTATTCTGTCTAAAAAAAGTGCAGTGATTGGAAATTTTGAAGGTTTTTTTATTTTTTTTGTGACCAGTTATTTATCCATTCAGTCAGAAAACAGTTTCTTCTTTATTCATTCTGTCAAAAAGTTTTTGCTAATATAAATCACATGTTGCAGGTTGCCGAAGAAGTTAACTTTGCTGCAAATGGAATCACAGCAGAAGGGATAAAAGCTTTTGATCGTGTTCTTCAATCAAATATTGTATTAAAGACTCTTAATCTTTCTGGAAATCCTATTGGAGATGAAGGAGTTAAGGTCTGACTTTGGTGTTTTTATTGTCTTTGGATACTAAATTTTAACCAAGTATTTGGCTACGTTATCTTTGAATGGTGTTGTGCTAAGTATGATACATCAGACAATTTTTTTTTGTTGACTAGAACTTTCGTTACTGTGTCCATTATTCAACTTTGCTTTTCCCTTTTTGCTATTGATGGGGGAATGACTGTTCCCTATAAAGTATTTAGGCATTGATATGTTTCATTTGAAATTTAAATGTTAACAGTGCCTGTGCAACATTTTGGTGGACAATACTGGTATTCAGAAGCTTCAACTGAACAGTACTGACTTAGGAGATGAGGTTAGCCTCTTATGCAATCCAATGTAGTGCCCTTAGGTCCATCATTGCCTTACAGTTCATTTGTAAGGACACGATCCTTCCTAAGTGTCACTAAAAGTTATGTACAGGGTGCTAGAGCTATTGCAGAACTATTGAAGAGAAATGCATGCTTGCAAGTTCTTGAACTTAACAACAATTTGATTGATTATTCTGTAAGCACTAAGTTATACTTTCAGGATATCATACTACTTTATAATTTCTTATGGGTTTTGATATATTGTTTGTTTTGATGTTAGGGATTTACTAGTCTTGCTGAAGCACTCCTTGAGAATACTTCTCTACGCAATTTACATCTGAAGTGAGTATCAATTATTTTCTTTCGTGATAAGTCGCCTTTTTATTAGTAAGGTGCATATATTCTGCCTTAGCAGTAAATAAAAATGAACTTTCTAGCTGCCTTGTACTTTGCAGTTATGTTAGATGCTCTTCTAACATAATTTTGTTGTTTAAAGTGGCAATTATGGTGGTGCTTTGGGGGTCAATGCTTTGGCTAAAGGACTTGAGAACAACAAATCTTTGAGGGTATATATTGTTTGCTTTTGTTTTTTTCTTTCTTTTAAAGATTAAGGAAATTATATAGTTGTAGGTGTACATCTTGAGGAAGTTATCATTTTTCTAATTTCTGTTTACGGAAAACAAGCAATGGTAGCTATTTCTGTCCTGCATTTTAGACTTGCAATTTTCATTTCATAACCCTAATGTCGACGCATTTCCAAAATTTCTTTTAACTCCTTAAATTACATTGGTCAATGATCCTATTCAAAGAGAGCTTGGGCAATAACAAATCAAATAAACGAGTAAGGGGAGTATTTTTGTTATGGACCACGTCTCAATTTTTTCACAAAATATATGCTTAACCCATCTGTACTCATGTACCAAATTGATTATTGGTATATATGTCAATGCTATTAATTATAATAGCAAGCACTATTTTCTTCTTACATTGGAGTTTAGACTTATTATAAACCATGTATAGGAGCTTCATCTACATGGAAATTCTATTGGCGATGAAGGTGTACGTGCTTTGGTATCAAGTTTATCTTCACGCAAAGGTTTCTTATTATCTTTGAGACTTTGCTTATGTCACTGCACGGGAATGCATTTTTGAATTGTGATGGACTTAACCCTCAATATTGGCTTACCAGGAAGACTTACACTCCTTGACACTGGCAACAACTCAATCACAGCAAAAGGTGCCTTTCATGTTGCTGAATATATTAAGAAGACAAAGAGCTTGTTATGGCTTAACATGTATATGAATGATATTGGTGACGAGGTATTGACATCTTTCTTAGTCGACCATTAAAATTATAAAAGTACAGGATTTTATACGGTTGCTTTTTAATGGATACCCTTGCTTAATGGAATAGTATCATAGTCAACCTCTTGTTAAATATTGATATTTCAATGACCAGGGGGCTGAGAAAATAGCTGATGCTTTGAAGGAAAATAGAACAATAACAAATATTGACCTGGTGAGCTAGGGTGATGTTTGATGGATATGAATCTCAATGTCAATGCTATAAAAATATTCTTTGATGACTTGATGTTGTGAAATCATATTACAGGGAGGCAATAACATTCATGCCAAGGGAGTTAGTAATATTGCCCAAGCTTTAAAAGATAATTCTGTCATCACAACAGTGAGTTCCAGTTTGATTTATGAAACTTGTTCAATGTATAAAAAATTTAAATTTTGTGGCAATGACTCCTTCCCTCCTCTCTCTTTCTCAGTTGGACATTGCTTATAATCCAATTGGACCCGATGGAGCAAAAGATTTGTCCGACATTCTTAAATTTCATGGAAATGTACAAACCCTCAAGCTTGGATGGTGCCAGGTAAGCTCAAAACTGGTCTTTTTTAAATGGAATTATTAAAGATTGTTTTCAATAGAATACGTTAAAAATTCCTTGCAGATTGGACCAAAGGGTGCTGAGTTTATAGCTGATACGTTGAAGTATAACACCACCATATCTATTTTGGACTTGCGGGCAAATGGACTCAGAGATGAAGTTGGTTCTTGTAATTTTGATTTCATGGCAGTTCAATTTTTGGCAGAAAAATAAAACCTACATAATGAGATTCTCTTTTTTTCCAACAAAATTTGCA
Source organism: Begonia fuchsioides (assembly GCA_003255005.1). Taxonomy (NCBI): domain Eukaryota; kingdom Viridiplantae; phylum Streptophyta; class Magnoliopsida; order Cucurbitales; family Begoniaceae; genus Begonia; species Begonia fuchsioides. The sequence goes on along the minus strand of QAOC01040188.1, from coordinate 291 downwards.
GGGTGCAGCTTGCCTAGCTCGCAGCTTGAAAGTGGTTAATGAAGCTTTAACTTCCTTAGATTTAGGATTCAACGAAATAAGGGTAAACTTGTGTATCCATTTTGAATTTCTTTTTTATATTGTTTGCTGCTAGTTTTCCGATCATGCTTGAATTTGGTGCAGGATGATGGTGCTTTTGCCATTGCTCAAGCACTAAAGGCAAATGGAGATGTAGCAGTCTCATCTCTTAACCTTGCCAGTAACTTCCTTACGAAATTTGGACAGGTATCTCGTCGCTTTTCTTCCTCGTCT
>QAOC01040180.1:0-12481 GCA_003255005.1 Begonia fuchsioides | reverse complement strand
TTTGTGCTGGAGTTCCAGCCTGCTTAAAAAGTAAACACTTGGTATCCATTTACTTTCTATTTGCTCAGAAACTTTATCGATACTTTACACAAAATCGGTTGATTTTTTGTTCTAAATTGTTCAGTAACTGCATGAATAGTTTGGTTTATGGTCAACTGAATACTGATGGAAGGTCATGTTCAAGTATCTCTGGTTCAGGAGTTCCTCTCTAAAACATGCACTTCAACCATAAATAATGGTTCGGTTTTAGGGAGAAACTTGATTTAACCAAAGTGCTGAGCTTTTTAATCAAGACCTGAATCAAACCGTGGAAGAATTGAGAAAAATGTTAACCTATCTATCCATAGATTTCCCCTTTAAAGCATACAATCTGGACTGGTTAATGTGTTGACATAGTAGAGTGAATCAGGCTTAAATTGCTGTATATCCTCCTTTTATCATTTGATCTGTGCTCTTTCTATCGATGTCAAATAGAATTAACCTGGAAATGTGTCTTGTGACTACTATAAGTGTCGTAATTGTAATTCAACCTCGGACAAGAGTCGTAAATCTGCACGAGTGGTCATTGACTCACTGGCTTGATTGAAAAGCTAGAGGTGTCGAGCGGCTGAGTCGGCAGTTGTGTTTTGTGGTCAAGGACATTTTTCTAGGTTCTTGGTCATGAAAAGGAAAAGAAACAAAATTCTTGCTGTAGACCACTAGGAGGGACGAACAAGAACCTTTAGTGCATGTTGCCTTGATTCGATCATGTTTTTCAATAATGAGTTCTTTTTCCTGTTTAATTCATATATAATGTGACATACAATCATGGTATGTCGTATTTTTATCGTATGTTCTAATTAACTATCAAATAGCTTTGAAAATAGCTTAGAAGCATCATCCATTGCAAAACAAAAGCATGATGAGCTAGAATCTTGGATTGTAACTAATTTAAGAGAACAAATTAAACTTCAACAAAGGTATCGAACCCTCAAAGAAGCTAAAGATAGGGTGGCCGAAATGAGCGAGTTTAGGATATAAAGAAGAGCAGAAGCATACTCAATATGCCGGATATCGATTAAAAGAAACTTTAGAATGGATCCAATTTTGCTTACTTTATGTCTTTTAATCTTTTGGTTTAAAAATTTTAAACATTCGAATCCTAGACGCCAATGCTAAAGGAACTGTTGAATAATGTGTCAAAAAAGAAAGGAAAACAGTGAAGAGAGAGAAGATGAAGACACGTGGAGGGAAATTAGGATGGACGGGTGATCTTGACCGTTCATAAGTTGGAAGATCTGTTGCAGATTTTCTGCCATTGAAAGGGATGCAAATCATCCACTGCAAATCATCCACTGGACTTCATTCGATCTGTAAGAGTGGTCATTTTCTGCAATTTATCAGAAAATGAAGTATGTCCCACATGAAGATCAGTACTGTAAGCTGTGCCGTGTTTTGGGTACAATCTTAGTCTAGTTGTTTACTTATCGTGTGTTTATTTTCATGTTTATAGGTTGCGTTATATGCCTAAGAGTAATCTTCTTAGCCATCTAAGATTCACAACATAAACACAGTTTTTATGACTACTATGTACTATATCATAGTAGGTGGCAGAAAATGGGAATCTAACCCTTGTGATCGCTACGCCTACGAAACTCAGCTCTTTCAGCATATCCAGCAGACGAGAATCTAACCCTTGTGACTGCTATGACTCACAGCACAGTCGCGCACAAGGGCTGCTTTCTTCCTGCCCAAAACACGAGAATCCTGGGGAAGAACGATTTCCTTGGCGTCTTGTCCACCTTTGAGTCTGATAATGAAGGCTTTCTGCTGATAATTGCACAGAAGTGAAGCTTCGGGCTCACTTCATGAGCGGCTGGGAAGTAGGCTTGGTATCCTTGATCTAACTTCGTGGAACCTTTTTTGGTGAATTTTTTCTTTGGACTTTTAATGGCGTTTCTGCGATGCTCATTGGCCTTCCTCATCCACTCGAGCTCCGCCCTCCATTTTCTCAGCTCTTGCTCCATTCTCAGTTCACCTTCCTTTGCCTTCTCTGTCTTCTTATTTGCCGTCTTTAGAGCTGTCTTCCTGGCTGTGATCTTTCTGTTCACTTCTTCAAGCTCTTCCCAGCTTTTTGACTCGGACTCCTTGGCGATCTTGATCTGGGAAATGGAGGCAGACATCCTTATGTTGGCTAGCTCTTCTGCCTCCCAAGCATGTTTGCTTAGCTCTTGGTAGTCCTCGAATGAAAGAGTTACGCTACTGGGGGAATCCATTTCAATGGTGGCTCTTGCAGATTCACTCTCTTTGAGTGCTTTTATAGCTGCAAGAGCCAGCCTTTTGGATGCTTTGGAAGCTTCAATCTCTTTCTGAGCAGCGATCAGTCGAGTCTCGATGGTTCTTGCGGCAGCCCGTGCTTGCACTGCTTCTTCCTTTGCCTTCTGCATCTCTTCTCGAGCAGCTCGAGCAGATGATTTGGTCTGTTCAGCCATTGTTGCCAAGAGCTGTAATTGCTTCGGAAGTTCAGACTTTAATACTCTGGCTTCTCTCTCCTTCATCTGATTCAGAGCTAATTCGAAAAGGGTGTTCTCAACTTCAGTTTCAAGAGCTGAAACTGCTAGAGAAGCCATTTCTTCTCTCTGTCTGATCGCGTTTAAAGCTGACTTATCTGTTTGGAGCTCTGATAGTAATGATTCTGCAGCTATCTTGAAGCAGCTTACTTTGGTAATCGCCTTCTCTATGTTTACTCTCTCTTCTTTGAGTTCCTTTTTGGCCGAGGCTATGGCAACCTCCATTTCTTTGCTCGTTTCCGTTTCCGTTTCTTCGTGTTGTTCATCGATTTTTTGATTTGATATAACTTGTTGGTTTAGTCTTTGGATCTCGTTGTTCGCCTCATTCAACTTCTTCTCTCGATCCAGCGAATCGTGTTCTCGAGCCGAGGCTGCTCCGATTCGCTTCTCTTCGGCTTCTAAATGGTATGTGCGTGAAGATTCTAACAACTCATTTGCTGCAATCAGCTCGAAAGTAAGTTCTTCCACTGTCTTCTCTGCTTCCTTCGAAGCAGCCATGGCCATGTCGAATTCAGCCACGGCTAAATCTTTCTCCCAGAACAAAGAATCGTGTTCCTTTCGAAGAGTTTCCATTGCAGCTTTCACGGACGTGAGTTCCGAAACTGCAGCCTCATAGCGGGCATTGGCGACCTCGAGCTGTGTCTTGGCTGCAGCGCTGGCGTCCTCGGCGAACCCTTGCTCCGACTCCACCTGCATGAGCCTAGCTAGTTCTGAATCTTGTTTGGCTTTAATTTCTTGCGTTTGGGCTATCTCTAGATTGAGCTTTAGTTCTTCTATAAGCCTCTTTGTGCTGTTCAGCTCGCTCAACGCAGTCGTTTTGCCCTCCTCAGCCTCCTCCGACCATCTCTTGTAACCGGGAATCTCTTCGCGTGCTTTCTCCAGTTCTTCGTCCCTCAGCTTCTGTCTCTGCATAATCGACAACCTTAAATTTTACAAAAAAGACAAACTTGGTGGGCTGAATTTAATTATTTCAGCAGATACTTGCCTCGACGATTTGGAGTCGATGAGCTTTCCAATCAACAACTCCGCCAAACTTACAAACAGCATCTTTCTTAGACTCGAATCGCGCCGCCATTTCCAGCCGGGGTCTTAGCTTTGTCAAAGAGTCACCCTTGGAACTTAGCTTCTGCGCTACTTTCATATTCTCCGATCAGAAAGAACGAAAAGAGTGTAACAAAGGGTATATCTGAAAGCTGAAAAGAAAACCAGAAGAACCAACTCTTACGTTGAATCTGCATGATTGGGGCTTCTATTTATAGACGATAACAGATGTTCTTACCTGGTAAGTTCCCTTGTTCTTGCTTCTGTTCTTGGGTCGGGAAAGAGACAAGGGCGAGACAGGTGGGCTTCTCAGGATCGCCCGATTCGGAGATGATCTCTCCCTGTCAGAGATATGTCCTCTTCTTCCTCCTTCCGCGAACCAATGTTCAAGAGTTTAAAGACACGTTTATGGCTCCCCATTTGGCTGCATGCCTTCGATTCCAGCTACGACTACCAAGAGGACGACATTTTTGCGGCCTTTTACGACTAGATGGCCAACCGTGATTGGATACCCACCAATGTTGTCAGCACCTGCCACGTTTTTCAGGCTCCACAGTTGAATGTATAATCCGACAAATTCGAATAACTAATATTTTGCATTTGGTGTACAAATTCAGAGTTGCATATGAATCACGGGAATGCCACGACAAGAACCGAGAACCAATCGAGTTTCGATGGTTGGTTTGGTACGGTTGTTAAAAAATTATAGCTAAATTAAATATTCAATTATTGAATACTAAATAGAAGTTAATTAAAAAAAAAATATTTCATAATTTTAAAAGTAATGCGCTTACAAAAATAATTCAAACTCAACTGACCTATTATTTTTGGTTCGTTTCTGACAATTAGTAGACAGTAACTAAGAAATCGAGAACAGTGATTTCTAGAAAGATCTACAATTTGAGGACGCGTGAACCACATGATACAATTTTGCCGGGTCTCGTACACGCACATAGGATAATGTTTCGTCTCTTGTTCCATGACGTGGCAATGCATTTCAAATAAACGTTACAAAAACAATACTACCAAAACAAAGAAATTGACCCCTTGGTGTAGGACAATCTTAAAGGTAGCCTACAATTGTGCAGCGACACGAGTTGCATGACGCGGCACAAAAAATAAAAGCTCATGTATTTCGGGACAAACTAGAGTCGATAAGTAATGCTTGCATGTTCCGTTTGAATCAATGTTTGGACATGTGTTCTTTTCGTTTGAAATTCGACGGACCATGCTCCAAAATTGAAAACAAAAAAACAACAAATTGGATTTATTTGGATTTAATTTACAGCTACCAGTCTTTGGAAGCATATGCTTTATACATCGTTAAAAAAATACCTATTTCTTCGCATGATTTTCGACGAACACTTGTACACAAAGAGAGAGATATTGCACTCTGTTCAGCCTGATCAAACTTCCCATATAGATTTGGCCTCGATGGGTCCAAAAACACGTAACCGGGTTTGCTGTCTCTGAGACCTTAGTTGTTCCAAAATATAGACAGCCGAGCAACTCATCGGCATGAATGATGAAGTTCACATTTTCAGTTTTCTAGATCAGGAGGTGGAAGTTTCCAGAAATTCCATGAATTGTAATCCTCCTGAACAGGTAAAAGAAAAACAGAGACAACTATGTAATAAATACATTGAAAACACTATGCCAGTAGAAAAAACATGACATTATGAGGAAATTAACCGGTTCGAACGAGGAAGTGAGAGGAAACATGTCGTTCACGAGAGTGTGATATGAAGTGTACGATTTTGTGTGAACCCGACGATTTACCGCAACTTCACCCTGCAAAAATTTTCGATATTATAGACTATGTTTAATGGAAGAATTAAGAATCTGGGCTGTTAATTACCTTAGGATTAATGATGAATATCTTTCCTTTAGGAACTCCAACTTTGACATAACTGATTTCGTCGGTGTCTCTGTTTCCGAACCCAGCATAGAAAGGATTTGAATCTGAGGGAAATAACTCCCTGATTTTCTGAACAAGATAGGAGCCATTTCAGTCAACCATGATTGATGAGGTAATGATCTTCATAATGAAGAACACAAGACAGGAAGGCTGACCTCCAAACATGCAATCTTGAACTCATGAGGGGCCCTCCTAATAACTGGAAGAGAAAAATTTTAGAGATTATTTTGATCATTCCATAAAAAATTAATTAAAATTTTCTTTTTCATGCCAATTTTTCGAAGACGGGATGAGTTACCTTCTCTGTATAGCGAAGGTAAAAGTCCATCGGGAGAAATAACGACGGGACCTTCCGGTAAAGCTTTTCCATCCTGAAAATTACAAGAACAGAAAGACCAGTTAATTGCATGTTGTTTGCACACATTTGAAATGCTGCTCATATTCTTTATTGGCTTGCCTGTTTAAGATTAACCAGAAATTGCCTTGTGAGATATGCTTGAGAAATTGAACGTGCACTAAGAAAAAGTATTTGATATCCATTTTCCTGACACACAAAAGAGAAAATTGCAAACAGCAATTTCGATGAGGTGTTCGATCGATTTTTTATCATATAAATAATAAACATTAATGCGAAAAAATATGAGAATAGTAAACCTTAATTGCTGAAAATAAACGGGCAACTCCCGTTTGAGACCAATCGATACCAACCAAGGGCATGAATTGACCTAAAACATCCGATCTGAAACAGAAAGAAAAAGGAAAAAGAACAGGAAAAAGTAAGATAGACCCACCACCAGAGGACAATCAAATTGTATAAATACGCCATCAAATAAAATCATTCTTACTTTGTGATCGTTCCATCCACATCAGAGATAACGATACGAGTGTTCCATTTCCACAAAAATATTCTTGCATCTACCTGGCTAGCATTATAACTCAGTTAAGAATGTGACAGCACAAATTACAGAAGCATAATATATATATATATATATATATGTGTGTGTATATAAAGCAAAATCAGTTTTCATAAGCAATAAAAAATGACCTGTTTCTTGCCCAGTGATGGTGTTGAGAACCAGAATGTTACTGTGTTCCTTCCTTCCTTTAGGTTTAGTGACTTTAGTTGCTCGGATGTTGGCATCATCGCCCTTGTTTTCTTCTTTTCTGACTTCTTCTGTAGAATTTTTGGACCTTTATCCATGGACATGATTTCCTGAGTCGCATTGTCCCCATCGATTTTTCTAAAATCTTGACATTTATTCAAATTTTTCAGTGATTGCGAGTTTCTCAAAGAGAAAGGCCATATTTTCCAGCTTTCACTGGGAGAAACCGTATCTTCTGACAAATTTCCTGCAATATTTTCTCAAAGTGGTTAATGAATATGATTATGCCTTGTGGTTCTTATTCCTAGAATAGTAACAGATGCAATTTTTGGACTACTATTATTCGATGCTCAGAAAAATTGGATACTCAAATTGCAACAGTATGAAAATGAAAAAATGGCAAGATCATAAGTTGCATGAAAAACAAAATTTCCCTACCAAAAGCAGGATTATCACAGGCATTACGTGGCAGTTCTGAGGTGTGGGATTCGATGTCCGGTTGCTGTTCAGCCTCAAAGCTTGTCTTGCTTCCCTCACTCCTAGTCCAATTCGTGGATATGGGATTCGAGTCGAACGGACGGGAACGATGTTCATCGAATAGTGTTTCGTCTGTTTGAGTCCGCATATTTGGCAAAGATTTTACCATTCGAGTAACTTTTGCATTCCGAAATTTATAAATTTCGGGAATCATAACTGGAAATTCAGGCTCGTTCATCGAGCTCTCGTGCAAGACTGTTGAGTTTTCCTCATTAAGTGACTCTGAAGAAGAAAATGACTCCAAATTTCTCCACTGCATAGAAGTTGGTTCTGACCCCTGAAACTCTTCACAAAATTGCAATTGTTTTTCATCCGATCCGACTTGCGGTGGCATATTGATAGCTTCAACATTTTCAGATCCACGACATTGCGTAGTTTCTAAATTACCTTCATCAATCTTCATCTGTATTTCGTATTTCATCTCACATTTGTCATCCACTAGTTCGTCACTACTAACCGAGAATTCAAAACTTTGATCATTGCTACTGAAACTCGAAGAATCTGTACCTGTTTCCCTGAAACCATTCTCGGAATTATTATAGTCACACCAAGCATTTTGGTTGCCTTTATCATCATCATGGGAATCACAATTATCTTCCATGGATGAACTCTTGAGACTTTTTTCATCCCAGCCGAGCATATTTCGATCAGCCTTTACTTNGTGTGTTTATTTTCATGTTTATAGGTTGCGTTATATGCCTAAGAGTAATCTTCTTAGCCATCTAAGATTCACAACATAAACACAGTTTTTATGACTACTATGTACTATATCATAGTAGGTGGCAGAAAATGGGAATCTAACCCTTGTGATCGCTACGCCTACGAAACTCAGCTCTTTCAGCATATCCAGCAGACGAGAATCTAACCCTTGTGACTGCTATGACTCACAGCACAGTCGCGCACAAGGGCTGCTTTCTTCCTGCCCAAAACACGAGAATCCTGGGGAAGAACGATTTCCTTGGCGTCTTGTCCACCTTTGAGTCTGATAATGAAGGCTTTCTGCTGATAATTGCACAGAAGTGAAGCTTCGGGCTCACTTCATGAGCGGCTGGGAAGTAGGCTTGGTATCCTTGATCTAACTTCGTGGAATCTTTTTTGGTGAATTTTTTCTTTGGACTTTTAATGGCGTTTCTGCGATGCTCATTGGCCTTCCTCATCCACTCGAGCTCCGCCCTCCATTTTCTCAGCTCTTGCTCCATTCTCAGTTCACCTTCCTTTGCCTTCTCTGTCTTCTTATTTGCCGTCTTTAGAGCTGTCTTCCTGGCTGTGATCTTTCTGTTCACTTCTTCAAGCTCTTCCCAGCTTTTTGACTCGGACTCCTTGGCGATCTTGATCTGGGAAATGGAGGCAGACACCCTTATGTTGGCTAGCTCTTCTGCCTCCCAAGCATGTTTGCTTAGCTCTTGGTAGTCCTCGAATGAAAGAGTTACGCTACTGGGGGAATCCATTTCAATGGTGGCTCTTGCAGATTCACTCTCTTTGAGTGCTTTTATAGCTGCAAGAGCCAGCCTTTTGGATGCTTTGGAAGCTTCAATCTCTTTCTGAGAAGCGATCAGTCGAGTCTCGATGGTTCTTGCGGGAGCCCGTGCTTGCACTGCTTCTTCCTTTGCCTTCTGCATCTCTTCTCGAGCAGCTCGAGCAGATGATTTGGTCTGTCCAGCCATTGTTGCCAAGAGCTGTAATTGCTTCGGAAGTTCAGACTTTAATACTCTGGCTTCTCTCTCCTTCATCTGAATCAGAGCTAATTCGAAAAGGGTGTTCTCAACTTCAGTTTCAAGAGCTGAAACTGCTAGAGAAGCCATTTCTTCTCTCTGTCTGATCGCGTTTAAAGCTGACTTATCTGTTTGGAGCTCTGATCGTAATGATTCTGCCTATCTTGAAGCAGCTTACATTGGTAATCGCCTTCTCTATGTTTACTCTCTCTTCTTTGAGTTCCTTTTTGGCCGAGGCTATGGCAACCTCCATTTCTTTGCTCGTTTCCGTTTCCGTTTCTTCGTGTTGTTCATCGATTTTTTGATTTGATATAACTTGTTGGTTTAGTCTTTGGATCTCGTTGTTCGCCTCATTCAACTTCTTCTCTCGATCCAGCGAATCGTGTTCTCGAGCCGAGGCTGCTCCGATTCGCTTCTCTTCGGCTTCTAAATGGTATGTGCGTGAAGATTCTAACAACTCATTTGCTGCAATCAGCTCGAAAGTAAGTTCTTCCACTGTCTTCTCTGCTTCCTTCGAAGCAGCCATGGCCATGTCGAATTCAGCCACGGCTAAATCTTTCTCCCAGAACAAAGAATCGTGTTCCTTTCGAAGAGTTTCCATTGCAGCTTTCACGGACGTGAGTTCCGAAACTGCAGCCTCATAGCGGGCATTGGCGACCTCGAGCTGTGTCTTGGCTGCAGCGCTGGCGTCCTCGGCGAACCCTTGCTCCGACTCCACCTGCATGAGCCTAGCTAGTTCTGAATCTTGTTTGGCTTTAATTTCTTGCGTTTGGGCTATCTCTAGATTGAGCTTTAGTTCTTCTATAAGCCTCTTTGTGCTGTTCAGCTCGCTCAACGCAGTCGTTTTGCCCTCCTCAGCCTCCTCCGACCATCTCTTGTAACCGGGAATCTCTTCGCGTGCTTTCTCCAGTTCTTCGTCCCTCAGCTTCTGTCTCTGCATAATCGACAACCTTAAATTTTACAAAAAAGACAAACTTGGTGGGCTGAATTTAATTATTTCAGCAGATACTTGCCTCGACGATTTGGAGTCGATGAGCTTTCCAATCAACAACTCCGCCAAACTTACAAACAGCTTCTTTCTTAGACTCGAATCGCGCCGCCATTTCCAGCCGGGGTCTTAGCTTTGTCGAAGAGTCACCCTTGGAACTTAGCTTCTGCGCTACATTCATATTCTCCGATCAGAAAGAACGAAAAGAGTGTAACAAAGGGTATATCTGAAAGCTGAAAAGAAAACCAGAAGAACCAACTCTTACGTTGAATCTGCATGATTGGGGCTTCTATTTATAGACGATAACAGATGTTCTTACCTGGTAAGTTCCCTTGTTCTTGCCTCTGTTCTTGGGTCGGGAAACAGACAAGGGCGAGACAGGTGGGCTTCTCAGGATCGTCCGATTCGGAGATGATCTCTCCCTGTCAGAGATATGTCCTCTTCTTCCTCCTTGCGAACCAATGTTCAAGAGTTTAAAGACACGTTTATGGCTCCCCATTTGGCTGCATGCCTTCGATTCCACCTACGACAACCAAGTGTGATATTTTTGCGGCCTTTTACCACTAGATGGCCAAACGTGATTGGATACCCACGAACGTTTTCAGCACCTGGCAGGTTTTTCAGGCTCCACAGTTGAATGTATAATCCGACAAATACGAATAACAAATATCTTGCTTTTGGTGTACAAATTCAGAGTTGCATGTGAATTATAGCTAAATTAAATATTCGATTATTGAATACTAAATAGAAGTTAATTAAAAAAAAAATTATTTCATAGTTTTAAAAGTAATACGCTTACAAAAATAATCCAAACTCAACTGACTTATTATTTTTGGTTTGTTTCTGACAATTAGTAGACTAACTAAGAAATCGAAGGCAGTGATTTCTAGAAATATCTACAATCTGAGGACGAGTGAACGCACATAGGATAATGTTTCGTCTCTTGTTCCATGACGTGGCAATGCATTTCAAACTCAACTGACCTTTTATTTTTGGTTCATTTCTGACAATTAGTAGACACTAACTAAGAAATCGAGGGCAGTGATTTCTAGAAATATCTACAATTTGAGGACGCGTGAACCACATGATACAATTTTGCAGTGTCTCGTACACGCACATAGGACAGTGTTTTGTCTTTTGTTCTATGACGTGTCAATGCATTTCAAACTCAACTGACCTTTTATTTTTGGTTCGTTTCTGACAATTAGTAGACAGTAACTAAGAAATTGAGAGCAGTGATTTCTAGAAATATCTACAAGTTGAGGACGCGTGAACCACATGATACAATTTTGCAGTGTCTCGTACACGCACATAGGACAGTGTTTTGTCTTTTGTTCTATGACGTGACAATACATTTCAAACTCAACTGACTTATTATTTTTGGTTCGTTTCTGACAATTAGTAGACAGTAACTAAGAATTCGAGGGCAGTGATTTCTAGAAATATCTACAATCTGAGGACGCGTGAACTACAAGATACACTTTTGGAGGGCACATAGGATAATGTTTCGTCTCTTGTTCTATGACGTTGCAATGCATTTCAAACTCAACTGACCTATTATTTTTGGTTCGTTTGTGACAATTAGTAGACAGTAACTAAAAAATCGAGGGCAGTGATTTCTAGAAATATCTACAATCTGAGGACGCGTGAACTACAAGATACAATTTTGCAGGGCACATAGAATAATGTTTCGTCTCTTGTTCCATGACGTGACAATGCATTTCAAATAAAACGTTACAAAAACAATACTACCAAAAAAAGAAGTTGACCTCTTTGTGTAGGACAATCTTAAATGTAGCATATAATCGTGCAGCAATGACACGAATTGCATGACGCGGCACAAAAAAATAAAAGCTCATGTATTTCGGGACAAACTAGAGTCGATAAGTAATGCATGTATGTTTCGTTAAATCAATGTTGGACATGTGTTTGCACAAAAATTCGACCGACAGTGCTCCAAAATTGAAAACAAAAAAAAACAAAAATTTGGCTGTAATAAGCCACAAAAAAGTGGATTTATTTGGATTTAATTTACAGCTACCCGTCTTTGGAAGCATATGCTTTATACATCGTTAAAAAAATACCTATTTCTCCCCATGATTTTCGACAAACACTTGTACACAAAGAGAGAGATATTGCACTCTGTTCAGCTTGTTCAAACTTCCCATATAGATTTGGCCTCGATGGGTCCAAAAACACGTAACCGGGTTTGCTGTCTCTCAGACCTTAGTTGTTCCAAAATATAGACAGCCGAGCAACTCATCGGCATGAATGATGAAGTTCACATTTTCAGTTTTCTAGATCAGGAGGTGGAAGTTTCCAGAAATTCCATGAATTGTAATCCTCCTGAACAGGTAAAAGAAAAACAGAGACAACTATGTAATAAATACATTGAAAACACTATGCCAGTAGAAAAAACATGACATTATGAGGAAATTAACCGGTTCGAACGAGGAAGTGAGAGGAAACATGTCGTTCACGAGAGTGTGATATGAAGTGTACGATTTTGTGTGAACCCGACGATTTAACTCAATTTTATTTTGATTTTAGACTTTAATATATTTTAACTCAAATTATTTTTAAAAATTTAAGAAATATAGTGTATTTTTTATTTAATTAGATATTTAATTCAT
>QAOC01040166.1:0-18076 GCA_003255005.1 Begonia fuchsioides | reverse complement strand
ATCTTGGGAGGCCATGGACGTTGGATGGAAGAAAGAGCCGAAGCCCCCATGCTAGTTGTCCAAGCAACAAAGCATGGAGACCACAATTTCATCCGGCACAACTATACCTCTGAAGCTTGCTCTGCCAATACAATAGGCATGGCCTTTGCTGAAGAAAAAGTCTTCATAAGAAATGTAGCCAATCTTTCAAGGTTTCTAGAGAGTGGTATAACACCCAAATTGGACACCGTTTGCTCCGTGAAACGATGCAATCACAAAGAGCCCGTATCCCAGAAGAGCCTTACTAGGGAAGAACACTTTCCCCATTTTGAAGTCCACAAGCCTTAAGACATTGGTCCAAGCCCAATTTCAAGGGATAAGGATGCCTTACTCTCATCCTTTTGAATGTGTTTTCTTTTTGTGTATGCTTACAAACTTACTTTTAGGGTTAGGGTTTGCAAAATGGGTTTCCCATGGGTATTCATGGGTAAGCCATGGGTTTCATGGGTTTTGTTTGTTTGTGGGTTGTATGGTTTTAGTTTTTGTGTTATTTACCACACTCTCTCTCTCTTCGATAGCTGATATAGCCAAGAGAGGCGTGGGAAACAAGTTTGGAGGGGTCCAAGGATATGCCCCCTCCGTCCTTTTGTGGTTTGTCAAAATCGGGTAAGGATGTCTTGTTGCCCTCTGATTGACCTCCTCATTCTCAGCTCCTAGGGTTGTTTAAGTCCTCTTTGTGAGGCATTTCGAATCAGTTTTGGATTATTGAGAATCGGTCGACCCAATTTCTGTATGGTGACTTACGACATCCATAACTTTTTACACATAGCTTCAAATTGAGTGATTATAATGGCTATAAATCACTTTAAGAGTGTACTCTAACTCTTATTTAGGACATAAACTCTAATTCTTACTACTTATCGACCGAATCTCCAAAACTCTAACTTTGTTCATACTTAACTCTTTTCTTATCTCTTAGCATGAAATCACTCGTTTTTATCCACCAATTCAAACAATACTATCATTTTATCATCACTAAACTTAGAAGAACTTAAGAGGATATAAAACATTACCTTGAACTTTAGTTTCCGCGAAAGCTTCAGAGTTTTCCACTTCCCTTCACTTTCTCACTCTTTTCTCTCATGATATCTCCTTTCTTTCTCAACCTCACTCTTCTCTTGACCAACATGAGAGCTTCAGAGAAGATAGGGAAAAGAAATCATGATGGGATGGAAATGGCAGACCACGCCTTCTTATGTCTTAATTAAACAAAATCAATCTTTCTTTTATATCCATCAATCAGGATTCTCCACGTTTTGGCTGACTTTTCAACTCAAATCGGGAATGTGTCGACCGCTCGTCTTTTGTGTCGACCGAAAGTATTCCCGAGGGTTACTTGTGTCGACCGCTAATCTGTTGTGTCGACTGAAGGAAGTTGCCTCGAAAATTTTGTGTCGACCGCTCGGTCCTGTGGTCGACCGAAAGTGTTCTGGATGGTCCTATTTTGTCGACCCCTCCTAAATCCTGGGGTCGACTGGTAAACAAAGTGTCGACCCCTCTTCGATCCTGGGGTCGACCGAAAGCATTACAATTGTGTCGACCCCTCCCTGATCCTGGGGTCGACCGAAAGCATTATTCATTGTGTCAACCCCTCCCTGATCCTGGGGTCAACCAAAAACATTATTCATTGTGTCAACCCCTCCCTGATCCTGGGGTCGACCAAAAGTTCCAATTGTGTCGACCCCTCCTAAATCTTGGGGTTGACTGGATCTTACATGAAGGTCCTTTAGTATATTTAACCAAACTTACTTCATTACTTTACTTAAACCTAGCAACAATCAAACAATGGGCTTTAAACAAACACCAATCAAACCCAAACACTTGGGCCGGTGCACGGTGTGATACACCCCAAACAGAGTATTCTTATTCTAATTATTCATAATCGTAACTAATTCACGTGTTTCTAATTTTCCAACCTTTCCAAATAACTTTATCTCATATACCCCTTGAACATTATTCTCTTTATCACCTTCAACCTACTAATTCACTAATATCCACAATACCTTAATACCTCAAAATTTAACAAACATTCATCCAATAAAAAGAATCTTTAACACTTAAATCTTAAGGTCACAAATTCTAAAATAAAAATGAGGGTTGTTACAGTAAGCTCTCCATTGATACCCTTAGAGCCCCTAAAAATTTATGCCCCAACATTGATACAAAACCACAGATCGTCCCAACTTCCCTTATTCGGGGATTCCCAGATTTTCTCCTTTCATACCCATGAGTAGTGATCCTTTTTCTTCCTCCCCCTTCTTGAAAACTATCATTAGGGCTAGGGATTAGAGCTTCAGCTTGACACGCTCCAAAGGATGCGAAGGTGTCGATAAAGATAGGAGGAATGGTAATCTACCGAGAGTCAATGAAGGAATGCATAAAATAGGGGAATGAGTCCAATGGAACCCCAAATGCATGCGTGCGTTTGGATTAAAATTTTTGTGGACTTAGACTTTAGGGAATGGACCAACTTTGGTCAAAATTTCAGAGGGGTAGCACGTGAGGAACATAAAATGACACGAGGTCACTTTTAGATGCACAAGTGGACAACAAGGGTTTTGACAGTGCAGTAGGTGAAGAGAAAACCTATGCACAACTCCCAATAAAGACAAGCTGGGAAAGATAAAATTGGCAGACAACTTCCTTTATGGAAGGGGAATCAAATGGTGAGGGTTTGGGGGGAATCAGAACAGTAAAGTAAAGTAAATGGTTATTACAGGCCTGAGCACCTCAAGTAGTAAAGTAGTGAGCTCACGATCAGTAGAAGTTGAAGTAGGTGGAGGGGGTGTTCTTGAGATCCTGTAATATTTCCAAAGATAAAGAAGTTATGAAACCTAAGAAACATTAATGAAATGTGCATTGTTTTAACAGCATGGCATACTCATGCATTGCATTTTATAGTTATGCTATTTACTGAGCTTTAGGCTCATAGTTTAGGCTTTGCAATGTAGGGAATATAATGGAGGAAATTGTACCAATGACTGATCATGAAGATAGAGCAGAAGAGTGTCCAAATGATACGGTTTATTGAGCGATGACCGACGGGGAGTGATGTACGACACACATAGTTAGAATAAAAAGTGTTTTGAATGTTTTGAATATTTTGGATATGTAATTAAAATGTATACCCTTATTTTGGTGTGATGGATTTCAAAGCTTTTGAGAATGAATGTATTTTAAGTTGAACTATTTTCTTCTGCTGTATGTTTTAATTTATTAAATGTTTATGTATTTTCGATAAAGGTGGAATTCAAATGTATGTTTTTATCATTGACAGTTTCCTTGTAAACTATTTTACAAAGTAAAAGATAGTTTTAAAAAATTAAAGTACCGAGTTTTCCACCAAAGTAATGTAAGTAAGTAAGTAAGTAAGTGTAGTAACGGACTGGTTCTCGGGCTGCCCGTGAGTAAGCAAAGTAAAGTAAAGTAAAGTAAAGTAAGTAAGCAAGTGAGGTAAAGGCAGAAAGCGGCAGCACGGGAATCGGGTCGTTACAATGAAGATTGGCACGGTTGGTTTTGCATCTTGACCGAAGGTGACCATCGTTGACTGTGAGGGTGCACCCGGTGGGATAATCTTCGAACCATGAAAGATTGGCTCGTGCCAATTTGGATCTGGGGCTTCTAAAAGGCTCTCGGTGGTCTGAAAGAGGTGTCATGTGGTCTGGTTCCTCGATGGTCCGATGATGATTCGTGAATGTGCGCGGGCGACTTGAAAAAGACCGAACCGGTGGTTTATCCGATCTCGGATATGATGGGATCCACGAGGATATTGTGGAAAGTTGTTGCTCGAAGATCCTCTGAAGATTCAACAGATTTATCATGGATTTTATGGATAAAATCCCTTGTGGCTCGCCGGCTTGTTGGTGAACGGTCTTGTGTGCGCGGTTTGACCTTATCTTCATGTCATCACGAGATTTGCCCGTGCCATTTTAAAAAGGTTGTTATCCAACGATCCTCCTACGAATATGGCAGCTTTAGCACGGATTATATGGATGAAAATCTCTGTTGTTTCGCCGATGGCTCGATGGACAATTTTGGTGCTTGGAAATGTGACCGGTTGAACCTTTCTCTTGATATTTTGGGATTTGTCCGTGCTATTTTTGAAAGGTTGTTGTCCAACGATTCTCCTATGAATATGGAAACTTTAGCACTGATTACTTGGATAAAAATCCCTCTTGTTGCGCCGGTGGTTTGATGGATGGATTTTGTGCGCGCCCGGTGGATCTTCTTCGGATATCTTGAGATTTATCCGTGTCAAACTCGAACCTTATCTTTTCCTTGACCAAATAACAAGATTACTTAAATATTTAAGTAAAGTGGCCGATGTAATTTATTCAAGGCCTTCTAGTGGGCCAAGGCTTGACCGTGGGCCGGTCAATGCTCGGCCGATATGGTCCTTCGAGGACCTTCGCCTATGGAATGTGCGTTCCTCTTCTTGGGCTGTCTTCTCTTCCTTTTCTAAGGCTAATTGCTGGCTTAAAAGAAATAAACTAAGTGTGACCGAAACTAAGGCCCATGGGCGAGCACTCGATCCATAAGATTTGGACCGTGCTTTCTCCCATGTCGGTCATTTATTCTCTTGGGCCGAAGCCCTAGTGGACTTCGGCTAGGGTGATGACCATGTCTCCGTTGGTCGTCGGATCGTGATCATGGGGCGCCCGCTGGGCACCGTGCATGCCGTTGTCGAGAGTCCCGGGTGTGTCACGGCCGAGAGCCTCGGGTGTGTCTCGGTCGGGCGCGTCGGGATCCGGGAGGCTCGGACGCCATCCGAGCAATACTCTTGACCGCTCGTGATTTTCCTCGGACATTGTTCTCGAGGGTAAGCTTCCTACAAAACGAGCACACAAGTTAGTGAAATTGGGCGTGCTCCTCGGAGCTAGGTTCATGATGCGCTCCCATTGCACATCAGGCCTTAGGGTAGTAGGCTTCAGGCTTAGTTCTTAGGGCTCTAGGCTTGGGGATCAGAGCTTATGGCTTAGAGCTACACGCTTTGAGCCTCTTGCATAGGGACTAGGGCTTCGGTGTTGGGATTCTGGTTTAGGGCTTTCCACTTAGTTCTTTGGGCTTATGTGTTAGGGCTTCAGGCAAAAACCCAAAACCCGAACCTTAAAACCAAAAATCTGAATTCAAACCTCGAGAACAAAAACTTGAACCCCAAACCCTAAACCCAACATCCAAAACTTGAAATCTAAAACCTAAAAGCTGAAACCCAAAACCCGAAACCTGAACCCAAATTCAAACCTCAAAATGAAAAACCCAAACAAACAACCCGAATTGAAACTTTAAACTCTGAAACCCAAAAACCCAAACTTGAACCCCATATAAAAAAAAAATCAAACCCAAAACTCAAAACTCAAACTCCGAAACACGTTGAACCTTAAATTTGAAACCCGAAACTTGAGAACTATAACCCAAACCCTAAAACCCAAAAATCAAAATCCAAAACTTGAAACCTGAAACCCGTTATCAAAAACTTTTAACACACAAAACCAAAACCCTAAAACCCAAAACTCAAAAACCAAAAATCTGGAACCTAAAACCCAAAACCCAAAACCTTAAAACCAAACAAAAAAACCCAAAACCAACATCACAAACCACAATGCAAAATAAAACATAAACTTTGAAGCCTAGACTTAAAACCCAAACACCAAAATAAGAAACCCAAAACTGACCTGAAACCTGAAACTCGAATCATAAACTCAAAATTCAAAACCTGAAACTCAAACCCTCAAACCCAAACCCAAAAACTGAATGCCTAACCAAAACTCGAAACACGAAAGTTAAAACTCAAAACTCAAAAACAAAGACCTAAATCCAAAAACTTAAGACCCAAAACCTTAGATTTGGGCTTAGGTCTTAGAGCTTAGGGCTTTGAGATTTAGGTTTTTGGCTTGGGTTTAGGTCTTTGGGGTTAGAGATTTTAGCTTTGGGATTAGGGATTATGTTAGGGCTTTCGGCTTAGTTTTTAGGGCTTTAAGCTTATGGTTTACGATTTAGGACTTAGGGTTTATGATTTAGGCTTATGGCTTTGGGCTTAGGGAACAGGGAATAAGGCTTTGGCTTAGGTATTAAGGCGAGCTTAGGACTTTAATGTTAGGGGTTAGGGCTTGGTGCTTAAGCTCAAGGCTTGGGGTTTAAGGTTTACGGCTTAGACTGTAATCTTACGGCTTAGGGCTAAGGGCTTTTTGTTCAAAAATCAAAGGTTTAAGTCTTAGGGCTTAGGGCTTAGGGCATAGGGGTTAAGGCTTATGGCTAAGGTGCTTAACTTTGGGTTTTGGGCTAAGTTCTTAGGATTTTGTGTAGAGGGCTTAGGACTTTGAGCTATGATCTTAGAGCTTTGGGCTTAGGGCTTAGGCGTATGGCTTAGGAGTTTTGGCATAAGATTTAGGTGTTTGCGATTATGGATTAAGGCTTAGGGCTTTAAACTTACAACTTTCAGGATTAGGGCTTTGGCTTAGGGCTTAGGGATTGGGGATTAGAGCTTTGGGCTATTGATTATGGTTTTTGGGAAGAGGCTTAGGGCCTATTTATCAGGGCCTAATTCTTAGGGCTAGGGATTAGAGCTTGAGCTTTTGGCTTTGTGCTTATGGCTTAGGGTATATGGATTAAAGCCTTGGGTTTTAGGGTCAAGGCTTTGAGCTTTGGAGTTATGAATTTGGGCTTAGGGCTTAGGGCTTTTTTCTATGTGCTTTGGGCTTAGATCTTTAAACTTTGGGCTTAGCACTTAAGGCTTTGGGCATTGAGCTTTTGGTGAGAGCTTAGGGCATAAGGGTTTGGACTTACGGCTTAAAGCTTACGGCTTTAGAGCTTAAGACTTTAGGTTTAGAGCTTCATGCTTACATCTTTGTGATTATATCTCAAGGCTTAGGGCTTAGGATTTATGGGTTGGTGATTTTGGCTTTGCGCTTAGGGCTTAGAGCTTAGAGCTTAGGGCTAAGGGATTACGTCTTAGGGCTTGCGACTTAGGGCATATGGCTTACGACTTATGGCTTAGGGCTTAGGGCTTAGGGCATAGGACTTAGGGCATATGGATTTTGGTGAGGGCTCCGGGCATAGGGGTTTGGTCTTTTGCCTTGAGGCATAGGGCTTAAGACTTTAGGTTTAGAGTTTGACACATAATTGGGATGGATTTAGGGAGAGGGTTTGAGATCGGGTAGGGTTTGTGAAAAACCATATAGTCCAGAAACATGAACGAATTTGTGAGGGGGATAACTCGGTGATGAGATCGAGTTTATGGCTGAAATTTTGAGTGGAGCTTTGAGGAAAAGTTAAGTAATGTACCTCCAAAAATGAAAGCAATCACTCAAATGGAACAGTAACCGGGGGTCTAGCGGTTGCCGAAAATTATGAGCGGCCGAGCAAATTAAATTACAATAAAAAATAAAGATGGAGACCTTCAAGCTCACCCTACGTCATTGAAGAAGGCTGGAGACTTTGAAGCTTTAGGAAATCTCCAGCTCGGAGGGAGAACACCTTGCGAAACCGACGGTTGCCGGAGGAATTATGGCTACCGATTGAAGTTGGAAATGCTCGTGAAGGGAGAAGCTCAAAAACTACTTTAATTCAAATTCCAAATTGATGATTACAATCATCTCAGGGAAGGTTTTAACAGCAACAAAGACAGGGAAAAAGAGAGGGAAATTTGGTGGCCAAAGTCATGCATGAAGCATGCTAGAAATGAAGAAAATGAGGGAAAATTTGGACCAATGAGATTCCAAGGACGTGCAAGCCACGTTTCCTTGAATCTCTTCAGCCAATTTTCCCTTCTTTCTTGGCCCTAAATACCCTTCTTTCAGCCAATTAAAACCTCAAGCAAAACTCCATGCAAAGCATGCAAAATCCAAGCTAAAACCCTAGGCGAGAAGCCCTCTCGGGTTCTCTAAATTTTCAACGTAAAATTCACGTAAAAATTAACCTAAAATGCAAGAAAATTCCTTCACTCCAAGGAGATGTTGGTGAGTTAAGTCGTGGGTCAATTTATCACTTTTTCATGGGACTCAACCTCACCATGCAACGTGCATCTTCAGCCGGGATCGGGTTGAGGTTGCAATTCCGCCTCATCTCCAAGCCAAGTTATCGCATACTTTTGTCTTTCTTGATCCTCCAAATTTGGCTTAGAAATGTGTAAATCTTCAATTAATTTTCCTGCAAAAATAACACACAAATTAGAAAATTTCCAAGCTCGGGCTCGGGTGAGTGTTTGCTTGGAATGCCAAACCGTGGCATGTCATCCTCCCCGGGTTCTTGAGGATTTGACCTCAAATCCACTCGAAATTCTTCTCCATTTTGCTCCTCTTCATCAAATCCAGCAAGGGGAGAAGGATCTTGATCATCATATGTGGCTGAAATACCATAATTGCCGGGCAACTCGAGCTTGCATGTATTTTGGTTGACTTCACTACCCCAAAAATTCTTCATGTCCGAGGCATTCTTAAGAGTGCGCCAACCTTGAATAACTTCTATTTTTGAATCATAAGATTCTATGCCATTCACAACAAAACCTTTCTTCCCATGGCAAAAAAAATCAATAACTCGGATTGTACTAAACAACCACATAAATAGTTCAAAACAAGTTTCAATATCCCAATTATAAACCATAGTGCCTCAATATAATCAGCAATGTATCCTTTCAAATATTCATTAAACCTAATGTACATAAGTATCGTAAAATCTTTGGAGCAAATAGTTAACAAGAAAGGGATCACTAACCATTCATGGCGGGTGCACTTGGCTGTCCTTTTAAAAGCCTCATGATCATAGTTAGCTACCTCTTCCTCCTTTGTTCTTTTGATGAGTGGCTCATGGACTCCTCCACTAGAGTTTCCAAATTGTCCATCATTGCTTGAATGGTCCTCCATAGTAAGAAGATCATAATTCTTCTTCTTTAAGCTCAATTCAGTGCACAGTTGGAATGATTAAATTTATAGATTTCCTTCATCCAATCATAAAGAAAGTAATTAGTAAAGAGTTCGGGTAAAGAGACTAACCACCTTGAGAGTATTTCGGAAATCACAACACGTATGAATTTGTCTTTGTTTTCTTTGATTGGGGGCTTTAAGTTCACTTGCTTGATTACTTGGATGTGCCCTTCACTTCGGATTTTAGGAGATAAAACTTTTTGATTCTTCATCACGAGTGTTCCTTCTCGAGTAGGAAAGGATTCCTCCTTGATCATAATCAAGTTATTCTTAGATAAATTCTCCTTCCTTGTGAACTCATCTTTGGCCACATGTTCAAGTTCAAGTGGGGCTAGCTTGATAGATCGTCCACAAAATTTGAAGGAATATTGGTTTGTAAAACCATCATGCATAACCTTCCGATCGAATTGCCATGGCCTCCCGAGTAATAAATGGCTTGCACTCATGGGAACCACATCACACATCACTTTATCCTTATAACTTCCAATAGAGAACTTGATGCACACTTGCTTGGTAACCTTGAGGTCTTCCTTATCATTTATCCAACTCAATTTATAAGACCTCGGGTGAAGGATAGTGTCCAACCCGAGTTTATCAATTAGTTCTCAGGAAGCCACATTAACACAACTTCCACCATCAATAATGAATGAGCATACATTATCTTGAATTAGACATCTACTATGGAATAAGCTTTCTCTTTGGAGTTCCTCTTGTTGGTTTTGAGTAGTAATCATCCTCCGGATAACAAACAATAAGGGACCTTCTTGTTCGGGGCATACTTCCTCTTCAGATTCCAAGCTCCTATTTGATTCTTCCTTCACTAAAAACTTCATTTTTCCCTCTCTAATAACCATCACACGTTTTTTAGGTCATTGGGAAGCGATATGCCCGAGACCAAGGCACTTGAAACACTTGATCTCTCGTGTCCGGGTCCGATTATTTCCTTTTACAGCCATGGTTGAACATAAAGGGACTTGTTCTCCACCTTTCTACTAGGCTTAAAAGGAGCAATAGTTTAAGGATTAGCTCGGATCACTATTCCCTTGCCCTTTTGACATGAAAATTGGGTGCAGAAATGAAAACTTTCTAGATTCGGGTGGAGAAGGGTGGAAATCCGAATGAGCAGAAATCAGAGAGAACTTGTGGATAGCATATCTCAAAAAGGGGGCTGGTATTTGGCCTGAAATTTTTAGGAGGCGTAAATGGAGAAGGGTAGACCTCGAAATATGAAAGAAATCTCACGAGTAGAATAGAAGATATGTAGACGGGAGTTAAAATGGACAGAAGGTAGCCGAAAAATTGTATGTGCGGGTAGATTCGGAAAATATGGGCTTTAAAGATGAAGAATGGAAGGAAGAGCTAATGATCTACACACTCACCCTCAAGACCACGAGTGTGGCTGGAGATATGTAGTAAGGATAGGTCCTCCTAGCTTGGAAGGATGACCAACTCCGGGGTTGCTCTTGGTTGCCGGAAGTCCACCGAGAAGGCCGAGTCTTGGGATCGGAAGATTGCCAAGGAAATTGACAATGCAAAGCAAACTTATTTTTCAAATTAACCAAAACTCCCCAAAATGCTAAGGGAGTTGTGCTTAAAAGATGCACAAAGCTGCATGGGAAAAGGACTCAAATTGGATGGCTCATGGAAGCTTGCCCGATTTGACCACGCACACAAAAAGAGAGGGAAAAGTGACCCCTTGACCAAACTGATTTGGGAAAACTCTAGGCCAGCATCCCCACCTACGTGAGACACCCTAGAGCCACCAAAATTTAGCCTAATTAATAGGGTTGCCACTCCTAATATGATACCCTAAGGGAGTCGAAAGACTCTCATGCAAAGGCATGCAAAAACCAACGTTAAAGTTTGTGCACAAAAAGAAACACACAAAAACTTAAAGTAAAAAGTCTCCCTCCTCAACTTCAATTGATTGTGGGCTTGCTTCCCATTAGGCTGGTCTCCTTATAATCCTCCTCAAAACTCCCTTGGAATGTCCAACTTGGGTTCAGGATATTAACAACGGCCGCCGGCTTCTCTATGTAATTCACGGAGTGCTTGGGCCTCTCTGGTCCATTAGAGTTGGTTTCCCAATGCTAAATCCTTGCATAAGCTTCCCTACAAAAAGATCACACGTGTTAGAAAATTCCCGAGCTCGGGCTTAGGTAATGTCTCCATGATGTTCGGTTAAGGGTGAGGTATTTCGGGGCATGTCATCCTCTCGGGGTATTTGAGGATTTGCCCTCAAATCAAGTTGTAACTCTTCCTCCTCCTTATCCTCCTCTTCATCAGCAACATAAGGTGATATATCTTGGACGTTGAAGGTGGCTGAAACTCCATATTCTCACGGAAGCTCGAGCTTGTAAGCATTCAGATTAATCTTCTCGAGAATTTTAAAGGCATTGGCTCTTGGTGCAAGCTTCGATCCCCTTTGCTTTGGAAATCTCTCCCTCCTTAATTGTAACCAAACCAAATCTCTTTCTTTAAATTGTGTTTCTTTCCTCCCACAGTTGGCATATTTGGCATAGTTCTCATTGGCTTTTTGGACCATTTTACTCACCCTTTCATGCATGTTTTCACTAGTTTGGCTCTCTTCACCCCATCCGTATTGGAAATCTCTTTGGACGGAATTGGTAACAAATCTAGTTGGGTGAGAGGGTTAAACCCATACACTACCTCAAAACGTGTCATTCGGGTTGCGCTATACACGTTGTGGTTGTACGCAAATTCTATGTAAGGGAGTTGAATGTCCCAATTCAAGAGTTTCTTGCTAACGAGTCTCCTTAATAGACTTCCCAAAGTTTGGTTGACCACCTCCGTTTGTCCATCAGTTTGTGGATGGAACAAGGTGCTAAAAGTAGTTTAGTCCCTACCCTTTTCCATAGGGTCTTCCAAAAGACACTTTAGAACTTGGTGTCCCGATCCTAGACAATGGTCTTCGGAATACCATGTAGATGCACCACTTCCTTGAAAAATAATTTGGCTATGTGTGAGGCATCATCGGTCTTTGAGCATGCTAGGAAATGAGCCGTCTTTGAGAACCGGTCCACTACCACCATAATAGAATCTTTTGCTCTACAAGTCCGAGGAAAATCGAGCACAAAAGCCATACTCACTTCTACCCAAGGATGACTAGGCACGGGTAGAGGGAGGTAGAGTCCATGAGGTAGCACTCGGCTCTTGGCCTTCTTGCAAATTATGCATCTCTCTACCACCTTGTGCACATCTCGGAATAAATGAGGCCAGTAAAAATGTTCATTGAGAGCCTCTAAGGTCTTTTTTTCTCCAAAATTTCTTGCTAGGCCGCCACCATGAGCTTCTTTAATGAGATACTCCCGGATGCTTCCGCTTGGGATGCCAAGTTTTCCTCCTTTGGATAAGTATCCATCCATGATGTGATATCCACAATCTTCTTTATTGAGACTCATGTCATACCACTTGCCGAAGTCTTGGTCTTCCTTGTAGGCCTCTTGATTAACTCAATGCCAAAAAAATTAGTTGAAAGTTTGGTTAGGAGAACAAACCTCCTTGAGAGGGCATCGGCCACCACATTGCATTCTCCCTTTTTATACTTTATATAGAGGTACCTTTCAAGGAACTCAAACCACTTGACATGCTGCCTATTTAGCTTGCCTTGGCTCGTGATGTGTTTGAGGGCTTGATGGTCTGAGTGTACAATAAATTCTTTGGATAATAGGTAGTGTTGCCACACTTCCAAAGCCCGGATAACCGCATAGAACTCCTTGTCGTAGGTCGAGTAATTTAGGCAGCACCTTTGAGATTCTCACTAAAATATGCAAGTGGCTTTCCTTCTTGCATAAGGACAGCTCCTACTCCCACCCCGGAGGCGTTGCACTCCACCTCAAAGACCTTGTGGAAGTCGGGAAGGCTAAGTACGGGTGCATGGCAAAGCTTTTGTTTGATGAGCTCGAAACTTTCTTGACAATTTGTGGACCATTTAAAGTCTCTCCCCTTCTTAGTGCAATTCGTTAAAGGGGCCACAATGGAACTAAAACCTTGAATGAATCATTGGTAAAAGGAGGCAAGGCCGTGGAAACTCTTTACTTCCGAAACACTCCTTGGAATTGGCCAATCCCGAATGGCCTCCACCTTAGCTTCATCCACTTCCATACCCTCCCTTGATATAATAAACCCTAAAAAGTATATCCTCTCTTGCACAAAGGCACACTTCATTAGATTACAAAATAATTTAGTAGCTCGAAGAGTATCAAATAGCAACTTAAGATGTCCTCGGTGACTATTCAAATCCATGCTACATACCAATATTGCATCAAAATAAACCACCACAAATTTTCCTAAGAAATCTCTATGCACGAAATGCATAAGTCTCATAAAAGTACTAGGGGCATTAGATAGCCCGAAAGGCATCACGAACCATTCGAAGAGCCAAAATTTTTTTTTGAAAGCCGTCTTCCATTCATCTCCCTCCTTCATTCGGATTTGGTGGTATCCACTCTTCAAATCAACTTTAGAGAAGCATGATGCCCCACTAAGTTCATCCAATATGTCTTTGAGCCACGAGATTGGAAATCTATACTTGATGGTTATTTGGTGACATGCCAAGGATTGGCATGCCAAGCGGAGCCATCACCCGAGCCCGAGCTCTGGATTTTTCTAATATGTTTGTTAATTTTGCAGGAAAATTAATTGAAGAATTATCATTTCTAAGTCAACTTTGGAGGATCAAATGATGTGCCACGGATTAGCACATCTAGAAGCGGAAGCAAACTATTTTCTAATGAGTTTGTTGATTTTGTAGGAAGCTTGTTTTATAAAGGTTTAATCAAGAAGCCAAAGATGAAGGGCATGGTGAGCCCTAGTTGTCAAGTGGGGTTGATGCATTTCATGGGCCAACCACACTTGATGAAAGAAGAGGAGTTCAAGGGTGGCACATTAAGGTGGCCCCAAATCTCCAAAACATGAAGGGGAAAGCATGTTTTCCTTTTGACAACTTTGTGTAATAATTTAGTTAGTTTTATGTAATAATTAGGAGGATAATTACTAGCTTAAATTTGTGCACATGTAAGGGTACTTAGTGTACCCGTGGCATGGAAGGGTGATCAAAACATCCATGGTGCTGGAAACAACATTTCTGGTTTCGGCCCAAGCTGACCTTTGAGGCTTGTGCAGCCGTTTCGACCACCTTCCGGACCTATTTTGGACAAACGTGCTTCTACAAAAATGTGGCCCACATCTTAAGGTTTCCAGAATGTGGCAGAGAATAAACTTTGGACAATAACTGTCCAGCCAACGATCGCCATTACAGAGGCCTCCAGAAGATGGAGCGGCCCAAGAGCATCCAACCCATGGTGGCTGATCCATGGCCATGTTTGGCCCCAACGGAAAGGAAGGCTGAATTTCATCTTTGTACTTCATGGGAGCATCATCTATCAGCCCATGGAAGTGCCCAACCATTAGCCCAAAAGATACAAGTGTTCAAGTCCATTTTATTATGGACATTCCATCATTGGTTTGGCCCATCTATTAGGTTTTTGGTTTTTCGTAGAAACCATGCAAGAAACTTGTCATCCATTTTATTTTTGTGCTAAATTACGTGGCTGAAAGTGGGAGATCCTTAGGAAGCCTTAGGGGATGGGTTTTACCTTCCTTTAGTGACCATCACTCTTGTTGGTGATGAAAGTCAAGGGTGGGCCCCATTTACCATACCTTGTTGTTGGTTTAGCACTTAGGATTTTAGGTGATAATCATATGTCTTTTGTAGCTCGTGGGAAGCAGGATTTTTACCCTTCCTTTCTCAGCATTTTCAGATTAGAAAATGTTGAATGTTGAAGCTTGAAGCTCTCCCATTTTCTCTCACGGCAAAGCAATTCAAAGGTGAGTCATATCCTTTGATTTTTGGTTTGTAACGGTGTTGGTGTCTTAGCTAGAGTCACTAAGCCTTATTCCAACCTCCCTTCTTCAATTGTTTAGGATCAAAGGTGAGTTTGGAAACCCCATAGCTCTCATCCCGTTGTTGTTTGCAATTGTGATTGTTTGAGTGTTGTTTGCTGCCCTTGTCATCTACCCAAGTGGTTTTAGTGCAACAAAAGTCCACTCCGTGTCATTTTCTGTTTCCCATGAACAAAAGCCTAAAGTTTTGGCTGTGAGTTCCACTTTCCTGTCCTGAAACTTCTGTTCTTCTATTTTATCCATAGGCCCTCCCCATCAAAGTTGTGCATGTGTTTTTCCACTGCCTCCTACCCGAATTCCTGAAATTGGGTAATTCTGTCCATCAATTTTCAATCCCTCATATCTTTTAATCTAACTGTGAATTTTCCCTCAAACCACTTGCATTTTCTTCCCCTTTCATTGGAGTTAGTTTCTGCCAATTTCCACCTTCCCAGATTTCCTGCATTTGAAGTTGTGCAGAAGTCTTTCCATATCCCCTGCGCTGTTTTCTTGTTTGTGTCTGTTTTGTACACCCAAAAGTATCCCCGTGCCATTTTAATATTCCCACGTGCATTGCCCAGAAAATGTGCCCAAACTTAGTCGACTACCTAAAGACTAAGTCATCCAATTTCTAGTCCAAGTCCCTGTATGAATTTGGAGTTCCCCTTGCTCCAATTCCCTGTTTCTGCCAACCTTCTTTGTTCTCGGCAGATTGCTAATTTTCCTTTGTCCTCTATTCTCCCGACACCTCTCCTATCCCCGAGCATGTCATGGAGCCTTTTGATTGGTCCATTTCATATAAACTTGGATCACCATCTTGGCAACCCTCGGCCACCCGATTCCATTGTGTTTGTTCGATTCAATTTTGTGTTTGTTCGTATTTTCTTTAATTAATCTCTCGTACCAGCCATGTAATTTTTCAGATTTTATTTGAATAAGAGATTAATTTCTTTTTCAATTGGAGTTTCTTCCTTTGGTGTTTTCGAACATCCAAAGATTTGGTCTCTGATTCATCTTGAATCGGCCACCGCAAGACAATCCGGAGTTGATCAAATTTCCGAGCTAATTTGATTAATCCTTGCCTCAATTTTCCAGCCTTCTTCAAGGATTTGAATAGAAGTTGAGGCAGCTCATCATCCATCCCTTGTTAATTTTACAATCAAATATCCATCAAAACCCCAATCCGTTCCCTAACCAAGTCACCTCCCTATCCGAATTCATACCTCCCAATCCCTCCATCCAATTCCTCTCAATTTTGGAATAATTATCCCACATTCATCCCCAAAGAATCCTTCAAAAATCCAGATCAAAACTCACTCTCAATCACGAGAATTGATCCGGTTTCAGCCACCAATCAGCATCCCGAAAATCCCAGAGTCACCTACCTTACCAATTCCATAACTCCCGATTCCACCGTCCATTACCTATAAATTTGGGAGGAGGTCATCCTCATTTATTCCCAAAGACCTCATAAAAATTTCAGATCGAAACTCGCTCTCAAACGAGAGATCTGATTCGAACATTCTCCTATCAATTTTTCCAAAAATTCTGGGATTCTCTCGGATTTTCACCTCTCTCGGCTTGGCCCATCTTCACACCTAACCTAAAGCGTGTCATTTGGTATCAGAGCCTTTGATCTTTTCCCACACTTTCTAGCCTTTGAATTCTAGCCTTTCATTTCAACATGACCACAAGGAGTGGAACTCATACAATCCCAATAGATCACCAAACCCTAACCCTAATCCCATGACCACTCCAAGTTCAGACCCTCCTTCCTCTAGCACCCAAGGAAAATGGATGAAATATTTCGAAGACTTGATTCCCTCACAAGTTAAATGGAGAATCTTGCTACCAAAATGCAGGATCATAGACCACGCGAACAAAACCGAAGAAGATCCGAAAGACGGCCGAGGCACCCTCCAGATTTTGTGCAAGAGGATTCAGAAGACCACGAGCTTGAAGGATTCGAGCCTTACCACCTTGAAGATGACATAAAGAACGTTAAGGTAACCATTCCTTCCTTCAATGGAGTTTGCAATGGAGACGTCTTTCTTTATTGGATGGAAAAGGTGGAGAAAATCTTCAATTGTTACAACTATTCCGAGAAGACTAAGGTTCAATTAATTACCTTGGAACTCACGGGATATGCTAACTTATGGTGGAGTAGTTTAAAGGAACAACGGAGAAAAGATGGGGAAGATAATGTTTCAACTTGGAAGGCCTTGAAAACAATCATGCGAAAAAGGTTTGTCCCGGCACATTACGAGCAAGACCTATTTCTTCAATTACAAACTTTGAAGCAAGCAAACCTCTCGGTTGAAGATTATTTGACTGAATTTGAGACATTGCGGATTAGATGTGATATTGTCGAGCCCTTGGAGCAAATCATTGCACGATTTTTAAGAGGTTTGAACGAAGAGATCGTGGATGTTGTTGAGTTATATCCAATAGAGGACCTTGATTCTTTGATTCAATTATAATTAAAGGTGGAGAGACAACTCAAGAGGAGAGGTAGAAGCGGGTCTAGCAAGAGTATGTCGAAGGCCAACACACCCTACAAGCCTCTAGATCAACCCGAGGGAAAAACACCTAGTGATCGGCGATGGATGCAAAAGAAGGAAAGAGAATCCAAGCCGATTCCCGACCCTACCAAGGTTCAAGCTCGAGAAGTAAAGTGTTTCAAATGCCTTGGACTTGGACATATTGCGGCTCAATGCCCCAACAAGCCAGTCATGATCATCAAAGAGGAGACTAACGAAGTTATAAGTGAAGATGAAGCTCGAGAAGCACAAAAACTACCCTCGGACTCCGAAGAAGAAGAGGAGGAAGTTTGTCCCGCACAAAAGGGACCATTACTATTGGTCAACCGAAGGACTCTCACATCTCAAAGACAACTTGAAGATCTTCAAAGGGAGAACATATTTGTCACATCCTCCTTACGTAAGTAATAAAATAGTAATCTTAAGAGGAAAATCATATGTAATATTTGGTCACTTACTTTACTTCATAAAATGCATACAAAACTTAAACTATGTACTTAAAACGTAAATCGTAGTGGTCAATAATATTAAGTTATACAACATACATTGCAAAACATTTCTTACATAACATTGTATTCAGCAAAACTAAGTACTTAAAACGTTTTATTTACACATATATAAACTTTTCAAAACATTTACTTGTTCGTTTTCATACATCTCCCACGGGTCGACACT
>QAOC01040141.1:26619-58587 GCA_003255005.1 Begonia fuchsioides | reverse complement strand
TCGTTAAAACAAGCTTTGGTCTACCATTTGATTTGGTTTTTACTATTTAAAATTATTAAATGGAAATAAAATATAATATTAATGAGCTGAGAGCTGACAGCCTGACAGAATAATTAGAGCAAATGGAGGGTGTCGTAGGATTGCATACGTGACCTGAGTGTTTTCCTCTGCTGATATATTTGTTTTAATTATTTAATCAATAACACTCTCTAAGGTCAACTCTTGTACACCAGCCACCATCTAGAAGAAGTCACAAATAACAGGCTGGAATTTATACACGTTCTTCACCAATTCTTAAAGTTTTTACTTCCTTATTCAAAGAACTGCCCCGATTGATGAAGGTTGCACAAGATTAAGTCACAAACATTCTTGTAACTTATTATAAGGTTTTCGAGATTTTTAATGTTTTTTAGCTTACTGTCACCCAAGTGTTAATTAGCATTAATGTCACGTCGAATGAAAATAAATAAATAAATATCTTTTCTACTTTATTATAGATTATAGAACTATGGAATCAACGACTTCTAAGCGTGTCGGGTTCTTGGATCAGCCTGCTCAGCCGTTGACTCTGCTAAGAAGACCCCGTCTTCCCAAGCCAGTCATCTTTATCTGAGAGATAAAACCTAGTTTTTTTTCAGATCGGAGTTTCGTACCCCATCTGCCTGGTGAGGCTCGACTGATTTTTCTGAAGCGAAAAAGGCGAAGCTTTTTGTCAGCATGGGTAGCCATGGCCGACCCATCTGGAAAATCTCAGTTCAGCTTCATCGATCGCCTTCCAATCCAAAGCCCGAGGAATATCAGGAGACTCCCCGTGATTTCATCTGCCCGATTTCTGGTTCTTTTATGGCGGATCCTGTTGTCATCTCTTCCGGCGATTCTTTCGAGCGAGTCTCCGTCCAAGTTTGCAGAGAATTTCGCTTCTCTCCCAAGCTTGAAGATGGCTCGAGAGCTGATTTCTCCACTGTTTTCGACAACAGAACCATGAAATCAACGATACTGAACTGGTGCGATAGGTTTGGCATGGCGTATCCCCAGCCGCCGGACCGAAGCTCCGTCGAAAGAATGGTCCGTTCGTTGATGGAGGAGAGACCAAAGACGTTCACTAGGGATTTGTCGCTCTTGAGAAATATGCCGGAGAAGCCGGCGGTGAAGCAGGTTTTCGCAGACACTGTGTCCGGGCACCGAGTTTACCAGATTTACGGCGAATCGCAGGCAGGATGTTCCAGTCCGAGCTCTTCCCTACCGTTCACATCTCGACCGTCGTGTTACTCGTCGTCAACCTCGTCGACTGAGTTCGTTTCAGACGACAATGGAGATCAATTACTCCTTTTGCTCGAGAGCTCCGACATGTTTGAACAAGAGGAAGGCGTTGATTCACTGAGAAGAATGACAAGGTCCGACGAGGAAGCTAGGATTACTCTCTGCACTCCGCCATTGCTTTCTGCTCTCAAAACCCTCGTAACGTCGACGTTTCCCAGAGTGCAAATCAACGCCATAGCCTCGCTGGTTAATCTGTCTTTGCCGAACCCGAACAAGGTGAAGATCGTGAGATCTGGGTTTATTCCAGTTCTGATCGAGGTCTTGAGAGAGGATTCGGACGAGGCAGTTGAGCACGCCGTCGGAGCACTTTTCAGTCTAGCTTTGGAGGACGAGAACAGAACGGCCATCGCCGCCCTCGGCTCCCTGCCGTATCTGATGCAGGCGCTCCGATCAGAAAGAGAGCAGACTCGGAATGACTCAGCTCTCTGCTTGTACAATCTGATGCTCGTCAAGAGCAACCGAGTCAAGCTCGTGAAGCTCGGCTCCGTGCCAACGCTGATATCAATGGTGAAATCTGGAAAATTGACGAAGAGAGCTCTGCTGATTCTATGCAACCTAGCGGTTTGTCCGGAAGGGATATCGGCGCTGCTCGACGCGAATGCAGTCAGTTCGCTGGTGAAGATGCTGAGGGAGAACGAGCTGGACTCGGAGCTGACTCGGGAGTACTGCGTTTCAGTGCTGTACGGACTCAGCTATGGCGGGCTGAGATTCAAGGGGCTGGCGAGGGAGGCGAGGGCGGCGGAGGTTCTGAGAGCGGTGGAGGACCGCGGAACGGAGAGGGCGAGGGAGAAGGCGAGGAAAATACTGTACAAAATGAGGGCGATTGAGGAAGACGACGACGAAGCAGGGAGAGAGCTGCAGGTCGACTCGGGAGGACTGAGTTGGACCCGGGACCGAGTTGGGGGGAGGATGCCGAGGGATCTCTACCGACCCAACACAACAGACTTTTAATTTTTTGGACGATTGTTTTTATTTTTGTATTGTACATACATATTTTTAATTTATTGCTTTTTTTACTTTTGTATTGTAGTTTTTTCCGATGACTTGTCAATGGCGTGACATTGACACGTGTCAATTGTCATGTACCAAATTGCAAATTAGGTTCGGAGAAATTCATGTTGATTGATTTTTTGGCTGTTACTTCTTCAATAGTCAATATTAGTCAATATTGATTTTTAATTATAATTTGTCAAATGTTCTATTATTCTTTAAATATTTACCGTGATAATTTAAAGAAATCTTAAGTTGTCCTAGTTTTCATGGAACAGGCAGCAATATCCTTGTTAATTTGTCTCGTGCACACGTCCTTCGCCCTCGAGCTTCGGCACCAAACGAGGCGACGAACATTGGCACTCGCCCATGACTTCGCCGATTTCGTTCGTCGGTCGATCAATCGACAACCAAAGGGCTTGTGCGGTATCCTTCGCTGTTCGGGAGAGGGACGACGACGCTCAGGAGTCGACGAATCGCTGTGAACAATCGAAGTTTCGAGGCCGTAGGTGTCCTTCTGGGTTTTTGTCGCCGTCGTCGCTTGCTATTGCTGTCGGTCGCCTTTGTCGTCGAGGCTGCCATCCACGGGTCCCACCCCATCGGTTTATTTACAAATGCTATTACTATGTCAATTTGCATAACTTCTGATTTATAGAGTGCACCTAATTCACTCGGATATATAGTGGTCACTTCTCATTTTATTAATGAGAAATGACAATTAAATAAAAAAATATTAGGCTTTCGTAGCTGTAAATATCCACATAGTGGTGTTACGATTTATCGATATATTGTCTGTATTTTACAAGAATATTCAATTAAAGGTAGAATTTTTAGTATCACTTTAGATAATGTTTCTGCTAACGATGTACGTGTAGCTCAATTTAAAAGATTATTTCAATCAGATACTATTCAAACATCTCTTTTTCAGATACAATGCGTATGTCATATTTTAAATTTAATTGTTAAAGATAACAGGTAATTTATTTATCTAAATATGAAGTCAATTACAAATGTAATTTTCTGCATTGCGTCATCTAATGCCCGTCAACCAAAATATAAACTTTTTTGTATAGCATCTAATATGAAACCTAAAAAATTAAAGACGGATATTCAACCAGAATGTTGATTCGCCAAAATGTTATCTTCTCCAATGGTAAGCTAGGCAAGAGCTTATTTATCTCGAAAAATTCTTGTTTATGACGTCATTTACTCGCAGAGCTCCAGAGCTAGGCCATGAGCTC
The DNA here is from genome assembly GCA_003255005.1 of Begonia fuchsioides. Classification (NCBI taxonomy): domain Eukaryota; kingdom Viridiplantae; phylum Streptophyta; class Magnoliopsida; order Cucurbitales; family Begoniaceae; genus Begonia; species Begonia fuchsioides. The sequence continues at coordinate 55,036 of QAOC01040141.1, read as the reverse complement.
CCTTCCCACAACGCCATTTCCTCATCAAAATGCAGAAACGGAAGAAAAGGAAGCACCTTGAGATTCATCTCCAGCCACAATCTGACTCGATCACGACCTACCCTCGAACCAAGCTAACCAGCGCCGGCCTCGGTTTCGACGACTGTCCCGCCGGTCCGTACCCGGCTCATCCATGGCCCACTCTAGAGGAATGCCGAGCGGTTCGCGACGATCTCTTGTCTCTTCACGGCTTTCCAAGAGAGTTTCTCAAGTACCGGACTGCGAGATTGAAGGCGATTGGTGAATCGAACGATGATTCAAAATCAACGGTGTTAGATTTGGGTGATGGGGTATTGGATGCCAAGGAGAGTGTTTTGGATGGATTAGTGAAAACTGTGCTATCGCAAAACACGACGGAGGCTAATTCCGAGAGGGCGTTCGCTTCTCTTAAATCTTCATTTCCAACCTGGGAAGAGGTCCGAAGTTATGGTTTTTCTTCATTTTTTTTCAAATAGATTGATTTTAGGAAAAAATTCTAGGGTTCTTGAAAACATACCATACCAACTTAGATTTATGAAGTTTCTCAGATTTATTTTTCCATCTTCAAGGGTGATATATGTTTTATTCTGTCTTTGATTTTCCCTGAATTAAGCCTAAATGGTACCAAAATCGATTGTTGAAGACGAGTTGAACTTGTTATTCATGAAGGTTCTTGAAGCTGAACCAAAATGCATACAAGATGCCATAAGATGCGGAGGATTAGCCACAACCAAAGCCTCCTGTATCATGAATATTTTGAAGTGCTTGCTTGAGAAAAGAGGCAAACTATGCCTAGAATACTTGCAAGGTTTATCTGTCGGTGAAATCAAGACCGAGCTCGGTAATTTTAAGGGAATCGGCCCGAAAACCGTATGTTCCATAGCCAAATTAGATCATGATGCTGTTTGGATCATATACTCCACGTTTAATTGTTTTGAATTCTGGTTTTGTATTATGGTTTTAATTTAGTTTCAATTGTTTTTTCACTAACTGAAGAACTTGTATTAGATATTTAGATGCTATGCTTGATTCCCAATCGGGTAGTTCGATGATTCACTCAGAAAATTATTGCTGACAGCCTTTTGCCATCTTATGAACTGAATATTTTTTTTCTTCGTATTTCATCAATTCATTTGATTCGGGCACAAATTTCATATTTTTCATAATTTCATGTCATGTGAAAACTGATTCCTAATGGCTTGAACTAGGTTGCAGCAAGAACTTCATTTTGAAGCCATATTTCATGTAAATGTACCTATAACAATGTGTTTTCGCAGAAGCAAAGTGTGAAAAGTTGCATTGGGATTAAACAAGACATGTTTTATGGCTATGATTATATCCGATAATCTTTGAATAGTGTTCATGACTAATTTGATTATAGGTTTCTTGTTTATTGATGTTCCATCTTCAGCGCGACGATTTTCCGGTGGACACGCATGTACTACCCTTTTATTTTCATGCTTTTTTTTCGCTATCCTTGTTTATAGATTCTTAAAAATATGGAAATATGAAGCAGGTTTTTGAGATCGGTAAAGCTATCGGCTGGGTTCCGGCCATCGCAGACAGGAGTAAGGCCTATCACCATCTCAATCGAAGGATTCCGGATCCTCTGAAATTCGATCTTAATTGCCTTCTTTACACTCATGGCAAGTTATGTCGCGAGTGCATTCGAAAACCCAAGGCTGACAAACTACGTAAGAAATCCGAAGATACATCGTGTCCATTGTTGAATTACTTCAAGATGTCTTAATACCGACAACATTGTCCTATTTGCTTGGCATTTTGTCGATTTTCAGCATGTCTGTAAGTTGAATGCGTAGCCTTCAAATTTGTCGGTTTATTTGAATCGCTCGGAAATTTTTATGGTGAGCCATGTCGTTTTTTTTGGGATCGAATAGAGATGATCGATGTGGTATGATGTACCAAATATATATGTAGATCTAGATAGACGTTGTATCTTTTTAACGAGTCCAACGAAACTTAACAAATTGAGGTTATGAACTATAAATACGCATACATGTTATTTTTAATTTATATAAATGTGATGTACATTTTTTAAAACAACTAGGATTGATTCAATTATACGGCAATAAAAGTCTTTTCAAATACGATCAAATACCTTGAAACTATGGATGGATTTGTAGTTGTTGCCTTGAGTTTTTAAAGTAATTAATCGATATTTATTTATAATAAAGTGTAAGGTGTTAATCGATAATTTTTAAAAATTTTAATCGTGGAGTGATATTTATTTTTTTAGTCATAAGAAGTAATAAATAAAAACAACTATTAGTAGAATTTCTTCTATTAGTATTAAACTTAGAATTAGAAAACAGTATTAATATATTGGTTGGCGTGATGGTTAACTTAAATACATTTTATCTTGGACCGGAATACAATTTGTTTCGGTTTGTTTTTGAACTTAAACTAAACTAGCCGAGATTGAACCGAGCCGAAAAGACACAGAAAAGTTTCGTTTTTTGAAGTTTTTGCCTTGAAAAAGGAGGAACAGAAGCGAGGTTCCTCGCGCTTTTCAGTATCCCGGAGCATGTAATTAAATAAGCAATTTCCGACGAAAACCTTTTAAGATTCATCAACCACCATTATATAAACACCAACTCCGATCCTCTTCTGCCGTAGGTCGGATTCAGGGTGACGTCTCAATGGGGAAAGGTTCATCGCATGGCGGCGGCGGCGGAAATGGGAAGTCTGGTTCTGGGGGAAAAGGTGGTTCCGTCGGCGGTGGCAACGCAAAGGCGGCGGGGAATGGTGCTCCGGCGACCGCCCCAAAAGGTGGCGGAAACTTAATGGTAGCTCCTGGCGGAAACGGTGCTCTGATTTCCCGGGAAGGCTTTGAAAGTAATCCTGCAAATTTTTTCCGTGCCTTGCGTGACGGCAAAGCATAGGAAAAAAATGAACTGAAAATAAATGTCTGGTCGGAATCCATATTATCGATCTTATAATCAAATATTAAGCTTTCTTAAACCCTGCTTTTTCTGTGCAAATCTTCGAATGCCTAAGATTAATCCCTCTAATCAATTAATTTACAAAGATCTATATACATGAATTACTGTTTATTTCGTTTTTATATATGTAGAACTGGGATTTATTTACTATTAAATTAGTTTTTTTAATATATCTCTGTCCATTTAAACTAATAACATGCAAAGATTGATGAGTAAGAAAAAACCCTGCAAATCATTTGAAACTGCGGTGCATGATTTTGTTGTCCATGATTTTAGATTTTAAGAACCTTTCAAATCGAACCAAATCCTAGCCCTTGGGTGTAAAGTTTTAATCAAAACTTACCCGTGACTGATTAAAATCATACTCTATAATTATAAATAATTTTTTAATGTTAAAAAAATTGGGTAATAAGATTAATTGCACTTAAAAAGTAATTAAAAAGTCACAATTTTCATTACAAATAGGATATATCTAACAATTTTGACGTGTAGAAATGTTTACTATATAGTTCATCCAAGTATTTGACATATAAATATTTACGTTCACTGCGACTAACAATTTTATCTACGAGAGGCGATAGAAAAACACCCCATAAAAAATGTTTCTTTGCAGAAGTCGAATAAATAATGAAAATTAAATGACCAAAAATTAATTGTAGATTTTAAAAATATATGTCGACATTCAAATAATGAACAATTATAAAAATTGTAGTTACTCACAAGCAGTAAAGTAACATAAACACGACACTGCACATACTAATTGTGGTGTTAGTTACTTTAAATAATTGCGTAAATAATAAGATGAGGTTTTTTCATGGATAATACTATATTTACCTTTTTAGCATATATTATTATTGTAGACGTACCAAACTTTAATTGATGCAGTAATTAAATGAATACTAATTATTAATATGTTAAATACCCGCTAACTGAATCAATGACCCATCAAATAATAAGTATGCTCAACATGTATAAAACATTACTCTTTTTGTAGAATAATGTAAAATAGGAAAGATTTGGTACATTCATATATTCACGCAATAGACATTTCATGCGTCGTGATTTCGCAAACGATATACGAAAAGAATTTTCATGGATGAGATTTAAAAATGTAACGAAAGAGACCTAATTAATATGAGATGTTGATTTCTAGTGAAGATTAAGCGAGATTGCCTCGAGGTACTCCTAGGGACGGGCATGAGTAGGGTTTTTAACCGACCAGCACCGACCCATTTGGGCTTTGGTCCCAAACTCGAAATCAAAGACCGACCCGAAACCCGCACTCTTTGGGTTGGGTTGGGTCTTTTGGTCATATTAAAGAATTCTTTCAAAATAAAAATATCCATAAAAATATCCATAAAAAACATCTATCAAAACGAAAATATCCATCAAAATAAAAATATCCATCAAAATAAAAACATCAATAAACATACAAACATTTATAAAAAATATTCATCAAAATAAAAACATCCATCAACATCCAAAGATTTATAAAACAAATATTCATCAAAAGAAAAATATTCATTAAAATAAAAACATCGATCAGAGTAACTCTTCAATTCAATTTGTCTTTCATTGTCCACCATATTTTATCCTTCTAAATCTCATCTTTTATGCAAAATCAAATAACACAAATTTTTTATTTGCGTTCATCATATACAAGCTAGATGATATTTGATAAGTAGAATAATTAGTTTACCATTGACCTTCATTATTCAATAATTGTTGGCATATTTTCTTGTACTTCTCCATTTTGAGTTTGACAAATGTTTGCTGCAAGTGCTACAAAATAAAAATAATATAAGAAAAAGTCAAATACTATTAAGGATATGACGTAAAAAAATGAATAGACATACCTTCGTCAATAGTTTCATAATCATCTATTACATCTGGATTAATAGGAAAAGTTGTAAGAATCCAACATTGAGTGCAAATAAGTGTTTCAATTGTCGTGGGTAATTAGAGTGTCTGTGATGAATCGATGATACGTTCACTACAACTAAATGCTGATTCAGAAGCCACAGTAGAGATTGAAATGGTCAACACATTTATTGCTGTTTTGATTCAAAATTGGATACTTAAGTGAGTTACATCTCCACCATACCAAGACGTCTAATTTGTCAGAGTAGACGTCACCCTTTCCTTTTCTATTAAATACTCATCAACTTGAGACATAGTACTTGAGTTATCACAATTAAGGAAGTGGTCGTAAAATGAAGAGATTGCTAGAGTAGTTGTCTCTTGTGGATCTTGTGGATTTTGATCAATCGTAGAACTTGAACTCTCATCACCTTTGTACTCGTAGTATAATTTTTCCATTAGATTATATATTTGCTGTATGAAATCTGATGCTCGGTCAACACCAAACAAAATTGATAGAAAATGCTTTAAAATTTTCGATTTGCATCTTGGATCTAGAAGAACAGCTATGAAGAAAAGAGAATTGAATTTCTCAAAATTTTTCCAATATTTGTCAAGCTTATTTAGCATTCCAACAACCATTTTTTTCAACAACTCGTTCTCCCCTTCGGCATATTTTTGAATGGTCATCTTCAGCCCACATACTTCGATCACATAAATATTGAGTGTAATATGTAGTGATGCTGAAACTTTGAGTGTAGTCTCATAAAACACTTTCAAGAACTTACAGAATTCACGAATATTAGCCCAATCTACATATGTTGACGGTCCATCATCTTCTATATCAGAAATAAAATTTTATCACAATCTCCTAATTTTTGAAATGCCTTTGAGTATTTTTCAGCATTCACTAACATTAGGTACATAGAATTATATCTAGTAGGCACATCAAGACTTACATTATTCTTGAATGTAATTTTGAGGCCATCAATACACTTCTTAAATTGATGTAACCTTCTCGGTGAAGACTTCACATATTTCACTGCTTTGCGCACTCTACTAATTGCACCTTCATGTTCTTTGAGACCGTCATTGACAATCAAGTTCATAATATGAGCAAAGCAACAAACATGAATGCATGATCTATCTACCACTAAGCCTTTCCAATGTCTTAAACTTTTAACTAAATGACCAATGGCGACATCATTGGAAGAGGCGTTGTCAACAGTTATCGTAAACACTTTGTTAATTTCCCACTTGAGCAAACAGTCTTATAACATGTTTGCAATTGTTTCCCCCTTATGATTCTCAATCTGTCAAAAATTGAGAATCTTTTTGTGCAACTTTCAATCACCGTCAAGGAAATGTCTCGACAAAACCATATAATTCATATTCCGGATCCTCTTAAATTCGATCTCAATTGTCTTCTTTACACTCATGGCAAGTTATGTTGCAAGTGCATTCGAAAACCCGAGACTGACAAACTATGCGAGAAATCCGAAGATACCTCGTGTCCATTGTTAAATTACTTCAAGATGTCTTAATACCGACAACATTGTCCTATTTGCTTGGCATTTTGTCGATTTTCAGCATGTCTGTAAGTTGAATGCCTAGCCTTCAAATTTGTCGGTTTATTTGAATAGCTCGGAAATATTTGTGGTGAGCCATGTCGTTTTTTTGGGATCGAATAGAGATGATCAATGTGGTATGATGTACCAAATATATATGTAGATCTAGATAGACGTTGTATCTTTTTAACGAGTCCAACGAAACTTAACAAATTGTGGTTATGAACTATAAATACGCAGACAGGAATAAGGCCTATCACCATCTCAATCGAAGGATTCCTGATCCTCTTAAATTCGATCTCAATTGTCTTCTTTACACTCATGGCAAGTTATGTCAAGTTGCATTCGAAAACCCGAGACTGACAAACAATGCAAGAAATCCAAAGATACCTCGTGTCCATTGTTAAATTACTTCAAGATGTCTTAATACCAACAACATTGTTCTATTTGCTTGGCGTTTTGTAGATTTTTAGCATGTCTGTAAGTTGAATGCCAAGCCTTCAAATTTGCCGGTTTAGCATGTCTTAAATAGAGATGATCGATGTGGTCTGATGTACCAAATATATATGTTGATCTAGATAGACATTGTATCAGTTTAATGAGTCTAACGAACCTTCACAAATCGAGGTTATGAACGGTAAATATGCATACATGTTTTTTTTTTCAAATTGTCATCTAATAGTTTTTTATCGACATGAGTGATAAAAAAATGTCTACTAAATTAACACATTGTTAAAATTAACAAAAATTGTAATGATTAAAATTTTATTAAAATTACGATAAAATTTAAAGTGTTGATCGATAATTTTAAAAGTTTTAATCGTAGATCAACTAGTAAAGTGATATTTATCCTTTTAATAAAAATATAGCTTCATCGATCCAAAGTCATAATAAATAAAAAACAATTTTTAGTAGATATTTTTCTATTATTATTAAATTTAAAAGTGTTAGACAACAATATTAATATATTGGTTGGCCTGATTGTTAAACTTGAATACATTTTATCTTGGACCGGAATACAATTTGCTTCGGTTTGTTTTTTGAACTTAAACTAAACTAGCCGAGATTGAACCGAGCCCAAAAGACACAGAAAAGCTTCGTTTTTTGAAGTTTTTGTCTTGAAAAACGAGGAACAGAAGCGAGGTTCCTCGCGCCTTTCAGTATCCCGGAGCACGTAATTAAATAAGCAATTTCCGACGAAAACCTTTTCAGATTCATCAACCACCATTATATAAACACCAACTCCGATCCTCTTCTGCCGTAGGTCGGATTCAGGGTGACGTCTCAATGGGGAAAGGTTCATCGCATGGCGGCGGCGGCGGAAATGGGAAGTCTGGTTCTGGGGGAAAAGGTGGTTCCGTCGGCGGTGGCAACGCAAAGGCGGCGGGGACGGTTGTGGTTAATGGTGCTCCGGCGACCGCCCCAAAAGGTGGCGGAAACTTAATGGTAGCTCCTGGGGGAAACGGTGCTCTGATTTCCCGGGAAGGCTTTGAAAGTAATCCTGCAAATTACTTCAGTGCCTTGCGTGACGGCAAAGCATAGGAAAAAAATGAACTGGAAATGTCTTGTCGGAGTTCTTGATTGTCGATCTTATAATCAAATATTAGGCTTTCTTGATCCCTTCTTTTTCTGTGCAAAACTTCGAAATAGTAATCCAAAACACTTGAGATTAAACCCTCTAATGTACAGAAGTTGAATAAACAATAAAAATTAATTGTATATTTTAAAAATATATGTTGATGTTCAAATAATTAGCAGTTGTAATCTCTGTAAAGTTTTAATAATGACTTCATCGTTTAGGTTGAAAATTGAAGAAATAAAATATAAATTTAGATGGTATTACAAAGAGGTGTATTTCATGCATAAGAGAAGCAATAACCTATTATTTATGGTATTAGTTATTTCTATAATATTACATTAAATAATTGCGTAAATAATTAGATGAAGTTGTTTGTGGCTAATATCAAATATTATGATACATGTTGACGTGTGAAACTTTGAATGATGCAATAAGTATAATAAATAATAATTATGAATACATTAAATACATGTTAACTGAATCAATTACAACTCAAAGACATGCATAACAAATATATTTAAAATATAAACATAACATTATTCTTTTTGGTAGAATAATAAAAAATAGAAAAGATTTGGTACATGCATATATTCATGCAATAGATATTTCATGCATCATGATTTTATAAATGGTATTCGAAAAGAAGCATCCTGATCGGAGAGGTTGATTTCGAGCAAAAATCAAGCAAAACTGCCTCGAAGTAAGCTCTGGTGTCAATCCCTCTCAATTGATGTCTTGAAACAACCTAAAAACAACTTGTGAGCATGAGATTTACTGTGAGATAGAGCTCTAAAGAGATGATCGTCCATAAAATTCAGAATGTAGATGCACTATTGTTGTCTTTATAGGTGTCTTTACAACAGGATTACGTATATTAGAAATAAAGAAAAGAAATTAGAAAAAAATGAATAATTAAAATCTATTGTTGGACAATGCTGAAAGAGATTGTTATGAACGAAGCCTAGATCATCAATGTCTATGCAAGTATCTTCGTAACTAATCAAGAAATATCCAAAATAAAGAAATGAAAACTATACTAGAACGAGACAAAAATGGCTTGTCTTACGACATTGCACTTCATATTAAATGAAAATTATTTTATGAAAAATATGACATGTCATGTATATTTGAGTTTATATTCTTCTTGTTAACTGATTGTCAAATTTATAGTCGAACTTTAAGATGTGTCTATGAACGATGATCAATAAAAAAATAATAACAATCCCTCTGGCAGAATTCAATCAACTTGTGCAAGTGATCGATGAAAAAACTCTTAAAATATATTTTTAAAGTATTTTAAGTATTATTCTTTAAATTATATTTGGATCCAATTTTCAATAATTGAGGTGATATGAATCTACTTTTTTTTTTATTTGGGCCATATTTTTTGATTTTACATTGAATTTTACCGAATTGATTTTGATTAAGACGTAGGACTGAATCTAAGATTGAAGTCAACCGGAATTGAAACTGTAACACAGCCGTGGTGGGGCTAAACTAGCCGGGACCGGCTAGTAACAGTGGCGGTCCTTATTAAAGGGCCCGAGGCCCCGAACTCCAAGCACTCTTTTATTTTGATTTAATTTCAGAAGGTGCGCGCCGCTGACCAATCTGGTAAAGAATGGATTTTTCCAATGCCGTTTACGTATTTGGTCGACTGCCCTCTTTTGCTCTTTCCTTTTTCACGCGTTTTCAACGGACGCACCGGCCTTCGCTTCATCTTCGCTTTTCTCGCCTCTTTCTTCCTCATTTTTCTGCGAATTCATCTGGGTTTTTTTGCTTTGCTGATGTTTTCGCTATCCAGACCTGTGAATTGAAGAGATGTGGATTCGAGAATTGTTGGCAGAAAGGGCTTCAAGGAGAGGGACTTTCAGCTTTTGAACATCGATTGCCAGATTCTGTTTTCGAAGAACAGAAATATTTGAAAGATTTTGGGGATTTCAAGTTTACTCTCTGTTTTTTTGTTTCATTGGGGGTTGTGGGGTCTACTTGATGCCGGTTTTCGTTCTTCAGTCCTCTTCACCGCCGCATAGATTTGTGTGGAGCTTTGAATATGTCGCAGAAAAGATACCCAGATGATAGTAAAGGTGAAGAGGAGGCTAATCCGGACGATAAGCGTAGAAGGGTTCCTAGTTTCTATTCGTACGACCCTTTCTCATATTTATATCCCTCAATTTATTTCTAAAAATTACAAGTACTGACATGAATCTGAATGATTGTTTGATATATTGTAGTGAATATGAATCCATTTTGATGAAGATTATAAATTACCTACAGGGAACTCTATGAAAAGCTAGAAGAATTTGTTTTGTTTTTTGTCTGTCTGTCTGGATCATCTTGTCTAATTTTTCTTTCCCATGACTGGATGTAAGTGTGGTGGTGGATGCTGTTCGCAAGAATTATACTGAAAAGTTTCTGGAACCAATAATTCGAAGAGTGGTTAGTGTTTTTGCCTGATAGATTGCTGCCAAATTAAGCTCATCTTGTTCTTATCAATTTTTCGCTGGATCATCTATTGTGTTTTGAGCTGGTTGTAATGTATGGCAGGTGAAAGAGGAACTGGAGTTATTAATGGGAAAGTATTGTGCAGGCATGGAACGGTAAGAACGCTTTTTTTATTGTTGAATTGGAGAAAAGACAATAGAAAAGGGTTGTATTTCTGTTGATTAGAGATGGAAAAAACCGACTCAAACCGATAGACCGGCTCAGATAATAGTTTTTTGGTCCCGTTTTGGTCGATTTTGGTCATGTAAAGTCTTGGACCTGATCCTAATATTTTAGGACCAAATTATGTTGTCCGGTTGTATTTTTTTCAAGGATCGAACCAGACAATACTATGTTCACATCTAGTTAAAATTGACAGTTAAAGATAAAACAGATAATTTCGATTATTGTGTATTTTGGAAATTTTCATATTGAAATTAATAATTATTGTAATCTTGTGCTTTTTTAATCTATTTTTTAATTTGATGTTACATGTTCTTATATTATGGTTGAGTGTTTTGTATAACTTAAATTAGTTGGGATATTATTAGATTTTATTAATTTAAAGTTATTTTATTTTATTTTAATTGAAAAATCTAAGACCTGGTCCGGTTCTGGTAACGTCTGGTCTTAAAATTTAAGACCAAACTATTTCTCCAAAAACCAAACCTGACCAGACTCGTTCACCCTTATTGTTAATAATGTTTGTTATGTTTGCGTAGGATAATTCGGGATGACATTGAAGAATCATCGATTTCTCAGTCAAGAGTGTTACAGCTAAAGTTTGTCAACTCCCTCGCACTCCCTATATATACCGGAGCTCGGATAATGGGAGAAGATAATTCTAGCTTAGAAATCGCACTAGTCAATGAGCGGACCGAAAAATGTGTTGACTTAGAGCCAGAATCCTCGACAAAGGTTGAAATTTTAGTCCTCAGGGGCGAATTCGGTGAGGATTGCGAGAGTTGGACATACGAGGCATTTTGTAACAACATTTTGAGGGAGAGAGATGGAAAGAAACCCCTTCTTGCAGGAGATGTAGTTTTGAATCTTAAAAATGGATCTGCCTTGGTCGGAGAGATTTATTTTACGGATAATTCGAGTTGGACTAGGGGCCGTAAATTCAGGCTGGGGGCTCGAGTTGTGGATGAATGTCCTTCGTATAGAATCCGAGAAGCCAAGACCGAACCCTTCATTGTCAGAGACCATCGTGGCGAGCGTGAGTAATTTGCTAAAACATGCGTCGATTATAAAAATTCATGTTGATTTTTTCGGTTATTTGCTCTTCGAAACTTCAAGGATATTGAACATAATCTAGTTTTTCTGTTGCAGTATACAAAAAACATCATCCTCCAATGTTGTTGGACGAAGTATGGAGATTATCAAAAATAGCAAAAGATGGAGCATTACATAGCCGATTGAGCGAGAAGAACATCAATACCGTGCAAGATTTCCTTACACTATTCAACACCGATGCTCCCAAACTCCGGGCGGTATTAGTTTTATAGTTTCAATCTTCGTAATTACTTAATTTGTTGATTTCTTATTCAAATTATAAGAAATCAAGCTCTTTGTTATTGCCTATGTTTATTTAAACATTTGCAGATCCTTGGCACAGGTATGTCTACGAAGAAGTGGGAAGTTGTCGTAAACCACGCTCTAACCTGCATAATCGACGACAAAATGTATCTGTTTCCTTCTCTGTTCTCTCCGGAGAAAGCCGATGTTGTCTTCAATGTTGTTGGGCAGCTGTTGGGAATAGTATCGGACGGCCAGTATGTTTCGGTAGATAAGCTTTCGGAAACTATGAAGGTACTTATCTTACTTTTTAAGTAATGCTAAGTTGACATTCTTAGATTATTTTCTAACGTATCAAATTTTGATGGGTTTAATTAAAATATTTTTAATATACTATATAATTAAAATAATTATTTATAATACTAATTAGAATTTGACACGTCAAATAAAATAATTTAAGAGGGTATAGGAAGAAGATAAACTTAGTTTTATCTTATTTTTCATTTGTTTTCTGTTTCTTCTATGTTCCCGTGATTACCGTGTTTGTAAAATCAGATAGCCGCCCACCAATCGGTCGTCTCCGCTTTAGGTAACTGGGATCGAGTGAGCCTTTTCAACGACGGAAGCAAATATTTTACTCACCAGCAAGGCGATTTTCTTCAGCAAAGCGGTGTATGGCAAGATAATATTGATATTTTGCCGAACGAAATGAACACACCGCTCGTGTATGGCGATGAGTTGAATCGATCTTTCGTCAACAAAGACGACACTCGATTTGTAGAAACAGACGTGCTGAATCTGGATTTTCTAAGTTACGAAGAACTGGGCGATTCGAGTAAAAGTGACACCCGAGTGCTGCTTGCGAAGAGGCGATGGAGAAAAGTGAAAAGAGTGTTTCAATGGCTCTTCTCCAGGAAGATTGCTGCTGAATAGATTTTGGTTGAGCAAATCCTGGGTTTGTATTCTGATCTGTATTAGCTTAGTTTGCTTAATCTGCATCACTCGATTATTAACTCTTTTTCTGCTAATACACTGCTTATATTAGTGTTAATTACCGCAAAAATAAAAATATTGGATTAAATACAAAATATCGAGTATAATTTTTCATAATTTAATTAATTAATGGATTATAGGGTAAATATTAATTTACCTTATAAACTATAGATGTATTTGTAATAAGATCTCAAATTTTAAAAATAATAGTTCACGGCTTCAATTTTATTATAATTTTAAATTTCATTCCATCAAGTTTCTTATTAATTTCAAAACTATAGAAGTTTGATTGATAATTTGACAATTTAGTTCATTTTAAGCACTTCAAGAGGAGAAAAAATAAAATAATTTATATATTTATTTAACTTGATCAACTTTAAAAAAATAAAGAATTTTGACCAAGATTTAATTTTTTAAAAGTTTTTATCATCATTAAATATTAAATTAATAAAATATATTAATTAAATTGACAAAAAAACTAAAAAAATATAATTAAAATTATGATAAAATTTAAAAACGATCTCTTACAAAAGGGTAAACAAATGAACAAAAAAAATACTATAAAATAAATCTAAATTTATTCGTTAGTCCAAACTCACCCAATAACTAATCACCTAAATTATGGAAAGGGGTGGGCTTGCCAACCTATATTTTAAATATTTTAGGTTTTTAATTATTTGCTTGTTTTATAAAATATAATTACTCGAGTCCTAGCATCGTCGCTGGTCAGGTGCCCATTATGAAACCCAAGGCGGATCCGTCTCCTTGAAACCATGTTCAGTTGACCGATACTTTTGACTGAAAATCTAGCTTGCCATTCACTGTTCTTCATAAAAAAACAAAAAGAAAAGAAAATGTTCCGGAAAAGATGTTTGAAAACGAAAGAAGAAGCTGCATTCCGCCATTGTTTTGCAAGATTCAGCTCGCAGCCTCTGAAATACTCTGCAACGATGGCTGCCATGTTCTTGATTTCGAATCCACAGATCTTCTTCCTCTGATTCTCTCCCGCTTCCTCTCCTGAAAACGTTTTTGCCCCAATTCGCTTTCAGATCTCACGATTCAGAAATCGGAACTTGGTTTATCGATTTCATATGCAGAAAAAAAACTTACCCCTGATTCTTCTTTCGTTTCTGCAGATTCGTTTCTCTCTGATTTTCCTGCTGATGCGAACTGGTTCTTCTTCATCTTCGCCTGTTTCTTCTCCCGCAGCCCTTTCATGGCCTCTAAAAAAATCCCTTAAAAATCAGATTCTTGTTCCCAAAGTTTCCAGCCGATCCTTAATTTAATCAACGCACAAATCAAACCTTGGGTAGTGATAAGTCGATAGACGTGGCCGAGGCGAAGAGTCTCCGGCAGCCGGAGAAGCTTTATATGCGTCACTCGGACTGAACTTCCGCCGGTCTTTAAGCTTTCTTCGGGGGCAATAACGGCGGAGGAGACGAGAAGAGCGACGTGATGGCCCGGGTTCATCTTCATGATCTCCCGAGCATTTACAGGCCCATATAGCTTTTCTTCTTTTCCGTTTGGATGCTGCAAAACCACCGCGGCGGCGTCGATCGCTTGGCAATTCCCCATTTTCAATCGGCGGAGCGGGGCGGCTCGTTCTTTCACGTCTTGTTCTGCGTCGCCATGGAAGTTGATGAAGATGACGACGAGAGAAGCACGCGGTGGGACTGGGACTGCCATTGGCGTGGCTCCCCAGAGCTTTTTATTACCCACGAGCACAATTTTTTCATTATTTTCTAAAAATAATATTAATTTATAACACAATATTATATATATATATATATTTATACTTCAAATTATTAATAAANTCAATCAATATTTTAAAAGATTCTAAATTACTAAAAAAATTTATAAAGTAAAATAAAAATATAAATTTAATAAGTTAACTTTTTATCCGGTGAAAATTATAAAAATAACTATATTGATAAATATTCTTGTGAAAATGATTGATATCGTAAAATTAATAAAAAATATGATGATAAAATCTTCAATAAATCATGATAACTTTCAAGATATTTTTATTTATAATTTTTAAAATTTGGATTATCTAATGTAACTGTGTACTTAGTTCATCATATATATTCTCATTTATCCTAATTAAAATTACTTGTAAACTAGTTGACAGTTAAAGAGTTCACAATGGTTGATTTTTTAAGTATTCAATAATTTTTTTTTTTTATTAAATATTTAATAATTTCTTTTTCATTAGAAATATTCTTTGAAAAATGGTATTTAATATTTCTAACATTGTGTTCAAGCATTTTCATTGTCTTTCGAATCGAAATTCATTTGAAATATTTTCGAAAAAAAGAGTTATGCAGGAATTTTCGTTCAACAAAACTCAGTATAGGTCGACTAAAACACATATAGATCGACAAAAAATGATAGGTGGTCCACTAAAACTGCTAAAAAATGTCAAGTCACTAAAAAAGTCGACCAAAATGATAAAAAAGATCGTCTGAAATCACAAAGAGTCGACCCAACTCTAATAGACTGAATTTTCTCTCTAACGGCTAGTCGAAAGAGTCGACCGGAATCTCCAATGATCGATCGAAAACTTTCTCGAAGTCGAAGAAGCAAAAATTTAGCTTGAGAAAAATGACGCAGAAGCCCTACTGAATTTTCTACTCACATATGGAGAATTTTCATTTAGATTTTATTTTAATTGTGTGAGATTGTGTGAATTATACAATCATAACTCAGTTATTTTAGGTGGTTTAATTTCATCGGGAAATTGGAAAGTAATTGTGACGTTATTCGTAAAGAATAGTCAAGTAAAGTAAGAGTGAAGTTTTTCACAAAGAATAATGTGTGTAAGGTTCAATTAACACCTGAAAGTCAATCACAATTTTCTTGATGAAAAAATAGACAGGTGCGGTCTTAGAATTCACACGTAAGTAAAAATTAAATCGAAATGCGTTACAAAATCAGCTGTATTTCTCTTTTTATTTTCTTTAATTTATCGCTCAAATCACTTAAAAAATTAAAATTATAATAATTACAAAAAAAAAATAATAAACTTAAATCACCTCCCACCCCTCTCTCTCAAGTACAACAATAACCTAGTCTTCGAATCATGCGCTGTCCTAGTGTGGGAGTTGTTACCCCCAATGTTGGGGTAGCTCCTTGGGGCATCAAGAAGAAGACCTCACATCTCTGGGTTTCTGAATCACCGTAACTTATCTTCTCACAGCTTGTCGGGCCAGAATGTGAGGGCTCTGGGGGCGAGAGATTTCGCCTTTTGATAACAATAACCTAGTCTTGTTTATGCTATTCTTAGAGAGATATGTGTTGATAAAGATTCAACATTTTTATTGAGCCGTTAGAACGCTTTGATGAGAAAATCATAAATCTCGTCAATTATTAATTTCTTTTAATTGATTAAATTAAAATTGGGATGAAGAGAAAGGAGGCATATTTGGTGGGAAGCTGGGGACAGAAACAAATAAAAAAATATAAAGAATAGTAAAATAATAAGTTAGAATGGGAGCCAACAAAGCACCATGTCGGATTTTGTGTCCCTTGAAATCTCGTGTCTTCCATACATATACCATATATAATTACTAAAATACAAGTATTTTTGTGGTTGTCTATTTAGTATATTATGTTCAACATGTAGTAAACTCGATCATTAAATGCTTTGTTGTCGAGTGGTTTCTGGTTGGTCTAACCTAGTTTGCGGACTAATTTCATAATAAAAACTCTTAAAATGTATGATTAAGTGTCAAATAATGATTAGTAGAAGATAAACTTATCATTACTCGAATTGTAGCTTAAATTTTAGTCATGGTGTAAGCGTGAGGCCAAACTAGGTTGGGATAGGATATGTGAGCCGATTCATTTTTATATTGGGTGGTCACAATTATGGGTTGGTTTCTCATGAGTTGGGTTAAGGTTCGGAACAAAGAAAGAAAAAATGATTAATATAAAAAAGTAGATCTTGAACTTTTGGGTGAATCAAGATCTATGAAGGTATTTAGTACATATTTAGAACTTTAAAAGTTTTCAATTTAAACTTTGACCTTGATCATAATTTTATCAGACACTCTTTCGTCATATTTTTTCTGTTAATTTTAATGATATTTGTTAATTTAGCTAACAATACCCATTTCATCAATAAATTATGTTCAAAAGGTTTAAAATATTATAAAATGAGATGCCGTATGACATAAAAATTAATTAAATTGATGAAAATTGTTAACAAATTAGACGAACTTCTTCAAATTAACGAAAAACCTGATGATAAAGTGTTTGTTGATATCATGATAAAATTCAAAGTATATATTGATGATTTTTTTTTTAAATTCGAAGTATACGTTAGAAATAAGACCATAATTTAGTGCGGATTTACTTTTTCTCATCGAATCTTCCTTTAATTGGAGCCAAATTAGCAAAGATGAACGAGCAAAAACGGTATAATATTTAGAATACAAACTGAAGATCCACAGGATTTAGGGTTCTAATCAACAAAATTAATGCTTCATAATACAGGGGCAACTGTCTTATAATACAGTCGAAGCTTAAAGAAGTCAGGCAGATGGGAAAAACTTGTTCAAATTGAAGGGCATACCATAAAACTCTTCGGTCCTCGGATCTCCGCCGAACGTTCGGTATTTGTCCCACCATTGTTTTCCCCTGTCTTTCCTTATCGCCCCGTCCTTGTGATGAATCGTGTTGTCTAGAAAATAAGCAACAATGCCTCCAACAAACGCTTTCGACCCGAATGGGACGTTGATGATATCATTGAACTAATAGAGAAAGAAGAAACAAAGTAGGTCAATCGAGACATCGAAGTCATTCAACAAAGCAAATTTACTCTCTAAAAATTAATTTCATCTGGCTCGATTTACATTAGTAGATTTTACTTAAAGTAGACAAAACTGACCCAAATCGATAGATCGACCCAGCCATAATTTTTTGGTCCGGTTCTAGTTAGTCTTGACCATCTAAGATCCTAGTTCTGTTATAAAATTTTATAACCAAATTATATTGGTTCGGTCATTACTTTTCAAGGAGCGGCCAAGATTAGATTATTTCACCTTTGAAATAATATCAAATGATAATTTCGATAAATGTGTGTTTTTTAAAATTAAAATTAATAATTAGTGTAATCTTGAAACTATTTTAATATATTTTTTAATTTGGTATTAAAGGTTCTTATATTAATTGTTTATATTTTGTATAATTTAAATTACTTTGAATATTATTTTATTTATAATTTCAAATTGTTTTATTTTATTTTAGTGAAAAAACTCAAGATCGGATCAAGACCAAATTTTCGGTCCAGTTTTTATTCTTTTTTATCTTTATCCTAAAATTTTAAAAACAAAATATATTTATTCAATCATATTTTTTTTATCTTCCTATTTTCTTTTCTTTTGGTGTTCGATTTGATCCAAACTCACTTGTTTAATCGAAAACCATAAGTTGGAAGTAAGAACATACCCATCTAGCCTTAGTGTGGACGGGGCCATGTCCCTTCACCAAGACGTACTCAGAGAAGTATTGGGGGACCGAGAGGCCGAGGTAGATCGAGAACCCTAATATGAACTTCGATCGGAAGCTATTCAGGTTGCAGAATTGCAGAAGGCTAATTCCTCCGGCTCCTAAACGACGACACCAAAAACAACAAATCATGCATAGAAAACAGAGGTAACGAACGAAGCACAATTGCTCGGAAAAATACGAGAATTCATACCGACGTATGCGAATAAAAGGCAATACAGAGCTGCGATAATGGAAGCTGGAATGGAAGCAAAGAGCGCTCCAAATTTGCCTGCAAAAGAGGACAACCGATTACGTGTCTCGAAATATAATCCAAAGTTTTGTCCGGGAGAAGATGCTTTTGGAATCGAAAAGCTACCGAGAATGGAGAAGAAAATCATGAATCCAGCTGCAATTTGCACAACCCTTCGACTGCCGACTCGTGTTAAGCCCAAAAGACCCGCATTTTCACTGTCAATCAAATGGGAAACCTTAATTTTTATACATATATGGACTTCAAGATTCTGGGTAGACAAGAGTTGGGTCGATTTTCGGTCCGACTTGACACGATTCTGGATTTTGGTTTCTGGATGTGGCCCGAAGACCAACCCGAACCTTAACCGACCCAAAAAAATTGGTTCGGGTCGGTTTCTTTTTTGAACAAAATGTTTTTTAATTAAAATAAAATCAATTTATACTAGGGAAAAAATCATTTTTTAATTAAACAAGATCACTTTTTACTTAAACATTCAATTTTTAATTAGAAACATTTTAATACTTTTTTTGGGTTTTTTGGTTCATTGTTCGAGTTGGCCGAAAAAAGAACCACGGAAAAGTAACCAACCCAAAAACATAAAAAATTCCAACCCAATTCGAACCGGTCGACGGGGTGGATCGGCGTTGCCCAGCCGTACTAAAAACAGAGCAAGATTATCGAATTACAGGACTTACATAGAAACAGAGCATCCATTTACAGTTCCAAAGAATCCAGAAATCAGAATGCCAACTCCCTGAAGAAAACAACGATTCAGCTTTGATTCTGAAAACAGATAAGAGTGTATTTTCGAGACTTCAATGTATGATTTATAAAGATTGGTATGAATCACCTGCCAGCCGACCCCTCGACTCAGAATCGATGGCGGGAATTGAGTTGCGCTGGCATACCTCGACACAGCAATAAAAGCACCAGATGACTGCTTACACACACATAAATAAGATAGAAGAATTAAACGCGTTAAGATAGACGATAAAAACGAATGAAAAATAGAGTAAATATCAATTTACCCCCTAAATTATTAGAATAGTTACAACGATATCTTAAACTTTAAATGTCGTCAATGAACATTTAAACTATAACTTCAACATATACTTTTTCATTATGTTTTTTTGCTAATTTTAACAATACTCGCTTATTTAGTTAACATATTTTACTGATAAATGGTGAAAAAAAATAAAACGATTATAAATTTGTGAATTTCTTTTTTATGAAGTTAAACGAGTTCAATAAAATTGTAAATTTATTACTAAATATTATTTTATTTCTCGCTAAATTGTTAAAATTAACAAAATTGACAAAAATAACTAATCAAATTAAGTGACATCTTAAAATTAAAAAAAAAAACCGCAATGATAAGATATTCGTTGTAACTATGGTAAAAGTTCAAATTATTTGTTGACAACTTTTAAAGTATATAATATCCAGTGTAACTATCCTCGTAATTTAAGGGATAAATTTATATTTACCCTGAAAAATAAAGAAGCATACCTCGACAAGAGCGACAAAGCAAGTCATCATCATGGCAAACACTTCGCCGGCATGAAAGGTAGGCGCACCCCATTGAAACGGATAAGGAAGTCTTATCCTACAAACAAATTCCACAGATTCCATTTCATTAAAACTAATTATGAGATGCTAATCTGCAGAGTCTACAAAGCCAAGTAGATTAGAAGGGGTTAATTCTTTAAGTAAAGCATACCAAGGAGAAGCCTCTATAAGTCCGGCTTGATCTGTGCGACAAGTTGATTGGGTGATTAGTGCTGCGTTTTTATAGGCTCCGCCCACAGTAAGTATGTGAGCATATATCCACACGATCACCACCGAGAATATGACACCAAATCGATAAAAGATATGTTTCCCAGATTTAATTACATGAGGCATGTACTGCACAACCAGAAGAAAATCTACTAGTTTACACAATGTTTCCCAGATTTAGTAAAATCAGTTCAAGTGTTTCAAGTTTGAGTCTTTCTTGGATAAAAACAAATAGAACAATTCACAAACAATTTCCGGGTGACTAGTCTCGAGTCTCCGAAGGTACAATGATTCGAAGCTAGCAATGAATCGATTTGGATCAGAAAAGTGAAAGAAATCCACAGATCTTATGAGTGATAAGACAGTAAATCTTCACACAATTCGAAAACTAGTCGAGAAAGTTGTGATTAAGAATATTCAGAGCCAACAAATTCAGAGTCAATAATCTAGCATGAAAGAACAAATCAGGATTAATAACATAGACATTGAAGTGTTGCGTTTTGTAAACATTGCAGACTGGTTGATCTTATTTTATTCAGATCGACATTGATGTTTTACAAAAAAAGGTAACGATCGATTATCACTCGATTTTTGTTTCTTCTTACCATGCCAAGTGCACATAAACAAAATCAATAAGAAGTTCCTAAAGCTCAAATGCATCACCTGCGAAACGAACACCAAAATGATGAGCTCTGGCAGCCCGATCTCCACACATTTGGCAACCTTAAAAACATAAAAGTCAAATATTATGGTTAATTGAAGTTATAAATGCTCGAAAATTGATTGGCAGAAAGTAGAATTACCCCAGGAAATCCTAATTCGTAAAGACCAAAACCAGCTAGAGCTACCAAAGGAGCTGCTGCTAGTGGACTCAAAAACCTTAATAACAAAAGGAGGATAGATTAACGACCAAAATCCAACTATATAAATACACACGAAGACCAAAAAAACCCAACAAAGCAGATTGTTTTAAGGTTTTTTTAATGAAAAAGAAGAAAATTCTTAAATAATTCGACTGCTTTCGGGCTTAGTTCTACCAACCTTGCAACATGCCTCCAAATGCCACTAAAGCCTAAGATAATCTGCAGCGTCGAAGCAATGATAAGAGCACCCTGAATTGCTCGCATTATGCTCTTGAACTTCTGAATACACAAATAAATAATATTAGATACTATGATTTTACATCAAGTTATCAATTCAAGAGCTCAATTTATCATGCCTAAAACCAGAACTGATATGATCCAAAAATGATCTATTGAATTATTCACACTAAAACGTAAAACATATATATTTTTTAGAGACTTCGAGGGCCCTACACCTCCAATTTACCACTATCTCCAATGATAATCCTCTCAATCTGATCTCTCCTCTATTTAATATTCTCATAATATTTAACTTCCATTAATTACCATTAACCTCTATTAACTATTCTACTAAACTTCTCTAACTTCTATTAAACAAACTCGTAGGATAGGTTCAAATAATAGAAACCTGTACTGGGTCTGCTTCATTATTGAATCGACTAGAAACAATGATTGAAATTGTCGTGGGGACAAAGGTATAAGAGCCTCCAATCACTGCAGGTAATCTTGTTCCAAACACTGTTTGCAGGAGTGTGTTCAAACCAGCAACAAATTGAAGAGTCTGGATAACCCGAGCCTTCTCCTCCTGCAGAAATCGTAATTGTCGTTTAGATAACATCTTCGGCAAGAATCAGGGTATTCACCTTCGTTCTTACATTTCTACCTCCCATTTGAGGAACAAGATAAGATGGAATGAGAACTGTTGTTCCAAGCATCACTAGATAATGTTGGAACCCAAGTAGTACTGCTTCGGCTGCATTAACCAGTTCCAAGGATTATCATTGTATTGAATTAATAAATCATTTTAAAAATTCGAAACTGAACATCTGAAGTTCAAGATATAGAAATCTCACACAGGATCTTTGGTTTTCCATCAGACACTAGTTTTCTTTGAACTCACTCGAGTGAGTTTGCTCAAAATAAATCACAGTAATGATTGAGAAGCTTTGGCTGGTTTTTAAACTGGTTAAGATTTCTTGGATTATAGCTTAAACTTAAACACTGTATAGCTTGCAGATAAATGCATAAAAACAAGTGATAATTTTACCATTTTTTATGCTTATAATCTATTTTTTTCCAGTTTAAATTGCATATTTCCACTAACAGATAAAGTAAAGAAGAGGACAAGATCAAGTAGATTAGAAAAAGACAGTAATTCGATCGAGACATAAAGTCATAAGATATGTCAGAGGTATTAGATCAAGGAAAGAATAAAGTCAAATACTTGAAGCTCTAATTTTCGAGATATTTAGCTAAAATAACCAGATCCAAAGATCCCCTGACAATTCTCTAAAGTACATACTCTGGATAAATTCAATTTTAAGGGACAGAGAGGCTTTTCGCCAGTTCAAAACTAGAGATCTCGAATCCCCGCTTGATATAAAAGGAGAAATTATAAAAAAAAACAAGGGTAATATCGATCAATAACAGACAAACTAGCAAGTACAAAAACAGTATTATTCCAGTAACAAACTCGAAAAAGTTTCACGTAGCTTGAGAAGAATCTGATAAAGAACTGTGACCNACCATTTCCACCATTATTAGGCCCACCATTATTATGGTTGAAGTGAATCTGTTGCCCAAAATTGTTGGGTTTGAACGGCGGACGTTGTTGGGCTTGAAAAGCCTTCTGCTGAGGAGAATAACTTTGCCCTAACCCAATAGTTGCTTCATTTGTGGCGCCGAAGGATGAAAACAGAGGGGGGCAAGAATTGGCAGTGAAGTTTGCTGTTGGCGACGGAAGTAACGGAGGACAATACGAATTGTTCTGTCGTTCCAGGCGAGCTTCAAATGTAAGTAACATACTTTGAATTTCTTCCGTTGATATTTCGGTTGAACGATTTGAGATCGTTGTGACGAAGGAGTTGTATTCACTCCCGAGTCCATTCAATAAAATCAAGATTTGGTCCTTCATCGGTACTGGTTCGCCGATTGAAGCAAGGCTGTTGCAAATTTTCGTAATGTTCTGTAAATACTCTGTGATTGAAGAGTTACCTTTGTTAATGTTGTGAAGTTTCCCTCGCAGCTCATTGAGACGTGCTAAGGAGACGGACGAATGAGATTTTCCGAGGCTTCGCCATATTTCCGAGGCGGTTGTGAAATTCACGATTTGCGGGAGAATATTCTCTGGCAGGGATGCATAAATCCAACTCATTACGAGTCGGTTGTATCTTTGCCAAGTTGTAAAATCTAGATTCGGTTGCATTGACGACGAATCCAGGAACTGAGGAGGTATTGTTGACGGTATTTCTATGAACGGCTCTAAGCCATTGGAGATGATGATATTCAGTAAGGTATTCTTCCAAATCAAATAATTTTCTGAATTGAGTTTTATTGACAGATTTTGAGAATGGTTTGGGAAAGGCGGAAATTGAAATTGATTTGGTCTGTTTTCCTTGGAGGTTGAAGAAGAAGCTGCCATTATAGGAGAGGAAAATTGGAGAAACGAAAAGGAAGGAGAAGAAGAAGAGTAGGAGGTAGCTCTGATACCATGTAAAGCTTCACCGTCAAAGGTATTTTTCATTTAACCAAAGTATTTATACAAGAAAATGTAAACCGAACAATAACTACTTTAGTAACTACTTTACTAATGCTTCAATACAGTCGTCTTTCGATTCAAAGAATCTCCGTTCCAAAAGATTTTCATCTCCTTCATCTGATGCACATAATGAGATGAGCGAGATCAGAATAAATAATAGATGAATAAAAAAAACGGAAATATTATCGTTATGAACTGAGTAGGGGCTAATGGGGTTATTTTAAGTATTATTAACTATGTAATTAGGGAGCAATGCAGGTTTACTAATCAGGGTACTCTTCTATAAATATTACTGTTAGGTTTGCATTTGAACTGCTTGAATTTTATTTATGAATATGGCGTTCTCTTTCCTTGCTTGTTTGTTTTTCAAATTTCCATGGTAGCCGGGGGGAGTTGGAAGGCGTCGGAAGTGCACCCGAAATCGTAGGAGGATCATGCTTTGCCCCGGAATCTACATGTTCGCAATCCAGAGTGCATTCCGGAGGTTAAGGTCAGCTTTTGATGGATCGCCTCGTTTCTCTTCTCCTCTTTCGGAAGTCTCATTTCGAAATACTCCCTCTGGTTCGATGATGGAATTAGGAGAGAAATTCGGTGCCTCGGATCGAGCAAGTCCATACTGAAAGAGCAATCGAAGAAGCAGACCCCACGAGAGATCTGCCGAGACGAAGAGAACGGCAAGTGCTTTGTGATGGCCTATGATCATGTTCTGTGTAATTTCTTCATGGCCGAGGTTGTCGTCATTTTGCCGAGGTTGTTTTGATGTTGAAACAACCTATACATATATATGCAATTTGATCTTTGTGGTCCTTACCAAAACCGTACCTTAATTAGACCAAAAATTCTGTTCTAGTCCGATCAGATTCGGTTTTCCTCGCTAAAATAAAATAAAACAAGTTTTAATGTAGAATTTGCGCTCAACAAAGGCGATATCCACCGCTCAATATCTGCTTACAAAACGATTTCATAGGCTTTCGCTTTTGCATGACTAAAATTGGAGGTCCCCGTGATGCCGTTTTCTATTACTATAATTAATTATTTATTTTAACTATGATTATGTCATAATTTTAACTAACATCACATCATCATTTTTTTTGTTAATTTTATTAATTATTGTCAATTTAATTAACATATTTCATCAATAAATTAGGATAAAAATGTTTAAAATATTGTAATTTTATGAAAATTCTAATTTAGTTAAATAAAAATAAAGATGATCACATTATCTTTTATTTTTTGTAAGTTGTTAAAATTAATTAATATTTTTAACCAAGTGCATGACACATCAAAATTAACAAAAAAAAACTTGATCATATGATATCTGTTAAAATTATGATAAAATTTAAAATGGCAATTAAAAATTTTCAAAATTCATGGTATTTAGTATTTAATGCACTATTTTATGAGATAAATTAATATTTATTTTTAAAAATGAGTAATGTTAGATTTACTTTCATAGAATATTCGATCTTTTTTTACGTGTCGAGTTAAAATTTTTAAATTTATTATAATTAAATAACTCGACACCTCAAAAAATTAATTATTAAAATACCATAAGAAAGGAATAATAACATTATCCTTTGAATAAAATATTAAGAACGAATAATAGGCACAGAGGGAGGAGCCTCAGGCCAATCAACATTCAACATGAGTTGGGTACGAGACTGGAGAGGCCTGTAGATTGTTTTGGGCCGAGAAAGTTTTTGCTCCAGGTTTCGTCAATGGAGGGGCGCCGTATGTTTCATTTGTTGCTGCATTCATGCTTGGTTGATTCGCGTCCACGTTTGCCGTCTGGTTCTACCTTGTCTTCTCATTTCCCAACTTGATCGAACTTCTGGAGGGTTCGCTGATTTCGGGAGGAAATGGGGACGGAAGAACCTAGTTTTAATGAATTCTTCGAGGAAAAGAAGCGCGTGAGAAACCCTTTTGTTCCTGTCGGTAAGACATCGATCGCTCTTTTCTCTAATGGCCTTTTCTTTGATTGGGTTTTATAAGTACTTGTTATTGTGATTTATGGCAGTCAAGAGCTTTTATTAGGGTTTATGTTTCATCGAATCTCATTTTTCTGGATACCAAACTGAATTTTTTTGCAAGGAAATTGATTGCCGTTTCTTCCTTCACATTACTGATTTTTCATGAATTCCTTAAGAAGGAGAGGAAGGGGGAAGGTTATGAATCTTTTTAACTAAACACGAAGGGATAGCAAGATCATGATCGTTGTGAGCTGCAATTGGGCATAATTTAAAAAGTGAAAATTACTCTTTTGAAGGGAAATAGATGTTAAATTCTAATTGTTCAACTATGCATTGCTTGTGAGAAGAAAGTTTTGTATGTGATCCGAATCTCATTGTTTGATAATCAGCTTTTCCTCAGATTCTGAATTTTTTAGGCAATTTCTTGAGAATGAGTGTGCTATGGGTTCAGGTGAGGTTAATCTGTAGTCTATATATGTATCTCTACATTCAAGAAGATCTGGTTACTAAAGCTGACAACAATTTTCATAATTCTGCCGTATCCTTTCTGGGGCTTCTTATGTAATAATCACAAAGAAATTTCCCTGTCATGGTTTGACTTTGAGAAACTTAATGTGTTAATGTGTATTCCTATGCTTCGTATTCAATAAGAAGACGTGGTTTGCTACTTGAAATTTTCTTGTTTGGTAGATGAGTAACGGTTTATGATGAAGGATGTTGGGGATCCGTTAAAATGATATGAATATTCTTTTATAACATCT
The DNA here is from genome assembly GCA_003255005.1 of Begonia fuchsioides. NCBI lineage: Eukaryota > Viridiplantae > Streptophyta > Magnoliopsida > Cucurbitales > Begoniaceae > Begonia > Begonia fuchsioides. The sequence goes on along the minus strand of QAOC01040141.1, from coordinate 28,179 downwards.
AACCACTGCCATGTCTCGAAGTCAAGACAGTCAGGCAGCTGAAATATTAGTCTAGTTTTAGTGCTTATTTGTAACTGTTGTTTGCTTTTCTTTCTAAAATCCCGGAAGAAATGTCTAATATGTGCGTCAAATGTCCAGAAACCGCCTCGGAAAACTGTTCTTGCCTCTAATAACATGCAAAAACTATATGCATATTTGGAGATTCTCTTTGGAAAAGACACTTAAAAGAGTATGAACATAAATTTCATCCTGCAAAAGTTCATCTATTGATCTGCTTTTCTTCTTCTTAGGCGCACTTCTCACAGCCGGAGTGCTGACTGCTGGACTAATCAGTTTCAAACAAGGCAATTCTCGATTAGGGCAGGTGCTAATGCGGGCCCGTGTGGTTGTCCAAGGAGCGACCGTCGCACTAATGGTCGGCACAGCTTACTACTACGGCGAAAACCCTTGGAAGTCAAGTTAAAACTGCTCGATTCGCTTGAAAATCATGTTAGTGCTTTTCTTTTCCAAACATCATTTAATGCGGTACTGTATCTCGACGAACTAGGAATTCGAGTTTAATAATCGTTGATAGAGAAAATATCTGGTTTGGAGACATGGTGGTTGGAAACAGGATGTAATGTGGTATTATTAGCTGTTCGATTCTGTGGCAGCCATTGTTGGTGCAGGAGAAGGTTTTGGAAAGCTAGTTGGATCATGGATGGAGTGAAGATGAGTATAGAAGAAAGGTAAAAACTTTCAAAGTGGAGACTGTATATTAATGTGGCACATGTTCAATGTCTTCTGTTGCTCCACATTTGTATTTTTTCAGGGCCCATTCTCATTTATTGTTCTCTCTCCTTGCTCTCTCTCCCTCTCTCCCTAAAATGGTCACATGACTTCAAACTGGTTTCCAAATTTGATTTCAAATTTCAAAAACTGAGAAAAAACATCAAATTGTGAGAGCAAAACGTCCCGAGAACCCGACTGTGAGTCGGTATCGAGCACGATTTTTAGCCACGAGAACCCGCTAGGAACTAGAGCAGAATTTTTGGGCAAATGGGCGATAACCCGACTCGAACTAAGCCGGACTAAATGGATCTGCAGGAAAAAAACCGAAACTTTATGGCCGGTGGATGGTAAGTTTTTTGGTATGGAAAAAAGGAAATGAAGACAAGAAAAGAACACGTGAGGAGAAGACAGGTGGCGAAAGGTAGGGAATTACGGGACAGAACTTGTGGGAGATTTTGGAAGAGAAAAAATTTGTGGTCAATCTCTATCCTACGTGTCCTACCTGACACGTGTGTCTCCTTATTTCACCTCTCCTCTATTGTGGCCCCACCCTAAGCTAGCTCCTACTTATTAATTACATTTGTCTTGTCTCCTCCTCTCCTATTTTTTCTTTTTCTTTTTAATTAATTACATTAACATTACAATTTAATATTAGGATTTGTCATTTTTTTATAAATTATATTTTCTAATTATATATATTAATGTGTCGAATATTTATTAATAAATTTGAAATATATCAAATATAAAAAAATAAAATATTTATTTTAATATATTGAAAGAAGCATATGC
>QAOC01040141.1:0-23494 GCA_003255005.1 Begonia fuchsioides | reverse complement strand
AATAATATCAATTCAAGTTCAACAAAATTTACAAATGTAAGAATACGTAATTGTCAACTAAAAACATATAATAAAATGATCACAAAAATTAGTTAGAGTATAATAATTAATATAATATTGAAAAAAATGAAATAATAATTTTCAAGATCATTTACTTATCGAGATCACAATTAGTTTTGTTTAAATCTGATTTAAACAAAAATAAAATCAAACTAATTATTTAAATTTTAAAAGTTTAAAACTAAAACTAGTGATGAATATGACAAAAAATAGATCAAAACCAGACCAAATAACTGATTCTTATAAAATCTTACTTGATTTTAATTTGTTTTATTGGTATGGATGGTATCAAATCTTGTATGGATACATCTAAGCTAAATATTTGATGGCGTATCCATTTGTCCCCATTTGATTGGTCCACCTACTCACAATTAACTCCAATAGTGTTCAGAATACTCTCTTTAACTTCATCAAATCAAATTATCTTTTAGATCAGTTGTGACAATATTATGATTAATCCAATCTTAATCAAAAATTTGAAATGGGACTTAGAATTCAAATGCTGTCATGATCTTGTTTTGGATTATGCGAAGTATATCATAAGATACCATAATTAAATTATTCTGTAGCCTAAATTTGATTTGATTTCATGCTCATTAAACTGTTTTAAAATTTTGCTCATTCTCGCGCCAGAATCCTATCCGGTCCACGTGTTTGTGGACCCCACAAGATCCATCCAGGAGCCGATAACACACGCTTACCCAATCCTTGTCTTCCACTTGTAATAAATACAGTCAATCATGAGCTTTCCCGTGCCACGTGTCAGTGATATATTATGCTACTTGCTTTCTCTCTCCAAGATGAAGCTATAAATCTCTTTTTTGAGACTCCATCACACTGTTCCTTCTTCTCTCGGAGTTTTTTTTCAATGAGGCCACCGTTCGATGATTCCCGGCGCCGGATTCTTTCTTTCCGGGCTGTTCGTCCGTGCGAGTCGATCTCATCATCGACTCTTCTTTCCTCGCTTATCGATACATGCCGCAATATATTGAGTCACAAGGCAAAATCGATCAGCATTCAAAAGAGGAATCTCCGGCAAACGATTCTTGAAATCGGGGTTCTCGAAATGTTTTTCGAGGATATTCGGGAGAGAAATTCAGTTCTTTCTGATTCGGTGATGCTTTCTTTCTCGGAACTCCACGTTATTTTCCAGAAAATTATGTTCCTGCTCGAAGATTTGTCCTGCAATGGCGGAAAGGTCTGGCTTTTAATGAAGAGCCAGTTCGTTGCTTCACAGATATTGCTGTTGAACCGATCGCTGGCCACTGCTCTCGATGTTTTTCCGATTAGCCGGGTCGGAATTAGCGACGAAGTTAAGGAGATGATCGAGTTAGTGTCGAAGCACTCGAGAACAGTGAGTTTCGATGTTGACCCAGACGATGAACTAGTGGCCGAAATCGTTATGGCGATTATAAATCGATTCGAGAAGAAACTAGAGCCGGATTGGGGTTTGATAAAGCATGTTCACGATTATTTAGAAATCAAAACATGGAGCGATTGCAATGAGGAAATCAAATTCTTAGAAGATGAATTCCATCTTGGATTCGCTGATTCCGACGACCGAGAGGTCCGGCTGATGATTAGTTTGATAGGACTGATGACTTATAGTCGGGGAGTGATTTTCGAGACGTTAGACTTCCGGCGAACTAATCCGGCGAAATCCCCGAAAGTTGAAAACTCACTTTCCGGCTTAAATCAGAAAGATTTTCTCTGCCCGATTTCTCTCGACCTGATGACCGATCCGGTGACCGTATCAACCGGCCAAACGTACGATCGAGTGACGATTGAGCGATGGCTAGCCGGAGGAAATATGACATGTCCAAAAACCGGGGAGAAGCTGAAGAACACAGAGCTGGTTCCGAATAAAAATCTCCTTCGACTGATCAAACTGTATTTCCAGGAAAACAACGAGTCGCCTGGAAAATCTGGAAGCCGTCGGGTAGACATTAGCAGGAGGAATATTCCGGGAAGTCCGGCGGCGAAGGGAGCCATGAAATTGTTATCGAAGTTTCTCTTCCGGCAGCTGATTTTCGGAACTAGTTTGCGGAAAAATAAGGCGGCTTATGAAATCCGATTACTCGGGAAATCGAATTATTACAACCGGAGATGTTTGATCAAAGCCGGAACAGTTCCGCTTCTTTTAGAACTTTTATCGAACTTTGAGAGCGCATGTCAAGAGAATGCCATCGCAGGTCTTCGCAATCTCTCGAAGCATAGCAATGGCAGGATAGAGATAATGGAATACGACGGACTAAAACCGATTCTCTCTGTTCTTAATGGAGGATTGAGCTTGGAGGCTCGTCAAACGGCGGGAGTGACGTTGTTTCACCTTTCGACGGCGAAAGATTACCGGCAAATCATCGGGGAGTCACCGGAGGCCATTCTAGGGCTAGTTCAACTTATCAAAGAAGGAACAAATAAGTGGAAAAAGAACGCCATGGTTTCACTGTTCAGTCTCCTAGTGGATTTGAAAAACCTCGAGGGAGTAATTCAAGCCGGATTAATCCCATTGCTCGGAGAAATTCTCTCTTCTTCCAACAGTTCCGGTCTAATTTCAGATTCACTAGAAACTCTCGAAGTTTTAGGCGAGAAAGCAGAAGGAGCAAAAGAAATTCTAAGAACCTCGTCAGTTACTCAGCTCGCCGGACTTCTTCAGTCCCTTAACTGTGGTTTTGCGAAAGAGCAGTGCGCTTCGATTCTGTATTCTCTGTGCGTCCATGGCGGAGACGAAGTAGCTGCAGTTTTAGCGTCAGATGAAGCACTAATGGGGTCGTTGTATTCGCTTCTAACGGAAGAATCTTCTGAGGCGAGGAAGAAAGCAAGCTTACTGATCAGGATTCTGCTGAACAATTATCGATCGAACTTCCATGATTTGAGGATTTCTGGCGCAGAGGATGAGTTGCTGCGGCGCGGACGATGAAACTTGCTAATTGTTTTCTAATTAATTCTTTTATTGATTTCTAATTGTTTTTTTTTTAAATTTACCATATCTTTTTTAGTAACGCATTGATTTTTTTTACAATAAACATATCGAATTTAATCATTTTTTTAATAAACACTTTGGCATTAAAACGATGTTTAATTTTTAGCTATCAGTCAATCTATATCGTTTGAAGTTCATTTTGGTATTTTTTTCGACGATTATTATTGGATATGTTGCTTGGAAAAGTTTTCGTTCTTCATCGAAGACCAGAGTGATCATCAAAGACTCCATTTGTTCTCTCGATCACTCTCGTTTTTTTCTTTAACTCTCTATTCACCATCGAATTGTATTTTTCTTGTTCACAGATGTATCGTTTGAAGTTCATTTTGGTATTTTTCTCGACAATTATGACGGAAATGTCGCTTGGCAAAGTCTTCGCTCTTCATCAAAGACAAGAGTTGTAACATCCCTCTTTTATATGACGTAATTTTTTTTTAATTTTGAAAAGACATTTGGCTTTAAATTCTTTTCGTAAAACTCAACGAAAGCATTTAGATAAAATTGTGAAAAACTCATCATTTATTCAAGCCAAACATAACATTATACATATAAAACATATTTATAAAACGTTTAGTGAACATATTTATAAACATTGTTTGAAACTAAACACTCCAAAATACATCAAAACATCTTTTGACATCCCCATGGGTCGACACTTAACGATTCAAGCTTTCTGCACTGGATCTACCTCATCCATGTCGTGATTGTCACATCAAACAGGGAAGGCTAAGCCCCTCACCTTCATCTTCATCACCTACATCACGAAGCATAAACTATGAGTCTAAAGCTCAGTAAGAAATCTCATGAACTTACATGCCTAACATGCTCGTGCTTTCGTAAATACATATAATTCATTTCATTTTTTATCGTTCTCGTTTACTTGACCTGGCTTTCCACAAAGTGTCCGCCCTGACCACAGACCCAAGCAAGTAGCCCTCAGGCCCTCGCGACCCGACTTTCACTCGTGTGCCCTGATCAAAGGCTCCACCCCGTGGTTTCACCAAGGTCCATCACATTTTTGGGTACCACCCCGTGGCATCACCTAGCCCTCTCGACCAAGCTTACCACCCCGTGACTTCATCTCATTGTTTCAGCTTTACATACATTAATGCATCGAATGCCGGAGACGTCTCATACCATCCCGACATCCGGTTGGGTGACATTTTGAAAACATGCATGGAAAACATTTTCGTTCTTTTCTTAAAACATGATGCATGAGCATGATCATGAGCATACATATGCATGACATATTAAAAATAATTCAATCATATACAAACGTACAATAAGCAATCGTTTCTCAATAACATGAATGACATTCATAGACTTTCTTAGCATAATTATACTCATTAGGCAATTTACACATCAAACATCAAACATCAAACATCAAACATCAAACATCAAACATCGAACAATGTCAATCAAGCACCAATCAAACTCAAAGCACTTGGGTCGATGTACGGTGCGATACACCCCAAGCAGAATTCAATACATACTTAATGTAACATGTTTATTTCATACTTGATTTAATTAACATCTAAGCATACAACTTTAATCATATTCTTTGTGATGTAGTCCCCTAAGGGGCTAAAGACAAGTAATGATTTACTTACTTGATCTCCTTAGCTTAGGCTTAGTATTCTGAGTCCTTAAGGATCTAATTAGCTTGCTTATATACCTTAACATCATAACATAAAATAATATAAGCAAAACTCGTAATACCTTATTTTACCAAAAACTTTCGGCATTCATAACTTTTGCTACAGAATTTCGATAAAAACACTTAAGGTACCCAATTCATACTTAAGATGTCTACTACATTTCTCTAGAAGACGTTGTGATCAGATTCTTACTTAAAAGCTTTATCGATGCTACATCTTTAAAATCGGGTATAACATGACCGTATTAGTTCATACCCTGTTTTTACCTCAACTTCCGATATACACAAATTTCACTACACTAATTGGATTAGAATGAATAAAGTGTCAATCTAAACCTTAGAATGTTGGCTACACTTCATTAGAAGAGATCATGACTAAATTATAACTCAAAGACTTTGTAAAAGTTACATTTCAGAAATTGGTTAACATGACTTATAAAGTGTATACTCATAAACTACCTTCACAATTTCATGTATTCTTAACCATGTAACGCAAATTCCATTCTTTATAAGTCATTACAGCATCAAAATGAATATCTTAAAGGTATTTCCTGGTACCTTAGGACTTGAATCGTAGGCTTTTACTTCTCTTGCACTTCTAGCTCTTAAACATCAAAATTTCTTGCACAAAACACTAAAATCTCACACTTTTAAATCCTGAGGTGAGTCCGTGGATAAGGTTACAAGTTGAAAACTCTTACTCCCTTATTAAATAGATTAACTTGGAAGGTGAAAGGTCATGGGTGATGTGGAGCTTCAAGCATGAGGTGTCACCATCCAAGCTAACCATCTCTTAATCCATATGGCACTTTCCTATTGGTCCATCCTTAATTAATCATATATTAACTTCCTTAAAAATTCAATTGAAAATTCAACATTTCATTAATAAAGTGTCAACCTCTCATTCAAGGTGTCACCCTTAACCAGCTCAAGAGTTTAAGGTGTTGATCTTTTAATTGTTTCATAACTTTTGCTCCCAAATTCTGATTTTTATAATTCAAAAACTCATAGTTTCCTCATTGAGTTAACTTTAACTTTGTAGAAGACATAAACTTCAAAATAATAGTTTAGCATAATGAAATATACAAAAGACTGAACATTGCTAAAAAGTCCATAACTCTATAGTCCAGATTTCCTTTACTAACTTCAAATGAGCATAACTTCCTTGATAATTATCTATTTCTGCTAATTAAAGTGTCAATTGTTCTTTAAAAAGTCCACTATAACTTCTTAGAAGACACCAAATTCCGAAAACTAACGTGTGTCAATCTATGTTGACAAAACAGAGAGTATGCATTGCTTGAAATCAAGAACTAGTCGACCGCTCGTCCATGGTGTCGACCGAAAGAAGTTTCCGAGAGTGACTTGTGTCGACCGCTCGTCTATTGTGTCGACCGAAAGAAGTTCCCGAGAGTGACTTGTGTCGACCGCTCGTCTATTGTGTCGACCGAAAGAAGTTCCTGATAGTGACTTGTGTCGACCCTTCTTAAATCCTGTGGTCGACCTAAAGTACTCAATTGTGTCGACCCCTCCTAAATCCTGAGGTCAACCGAAGTCTTCAATTGTGTCGACCCCTCCTCAATCCTGAGGTTGACCGAAAGTGTTCCAAAACATTTAAAAGATTTTCTAACTTTTCTGAATAACATCATTACTTATACCCCTTAAAACCTTATTTTCTTCATCACCTTCAATTTACTAAATTGCTCACATCCACAATACTTAAATTCCTCAATAACTACCCAACATTCATGAAAAAACTCTTAAACATTTACATCCTAAAGTCACAAAATTTTAAAATAAAAATGAGGGTTGTTACAAGAGCGACAATCAAAAACTCCCGCCGGAAGAAATATCAAGAAAATATTAACATCAAGTGTTCATTGCTAATAAAAAAATTAAAAAATATATTTGATGCACAAGACTATAAAATTTAGGGTGCAAGTTTGATGTCTACCTTTTAAATAATTAAACCAACTCTAGTAGTTATAACAATGAGCAAATGTCATAAGAATTACAATTGTCAACCTGATACTACTATATGGATTATTCTAGTATTTTTTGAATTATTAATTTATCCCTAACATATCTTTTTATATTTTATATATAATAAGATTAATGTCATGTTATTTTTTTTATTATACATATTAAAGTATCAAATATCGATTTATGCAATAAATATAAGAGTAATTAGTAAATTTTCCACTAAAGTTTTTGGAAAGAGAAAATTAGACACTGAACTTCGGAAAAATTAAAATAGCAATTCACAAACGTCCGCGTTTTGATATTACCGTCTTCACAATTATTAATTATTTATTTTTTAAAATATATAATATTGAACTGATTTGACATTTTACAGCATGTTCACAAATTATAAACAAAATATTAGGTAAAGTTTCGTGAATTTTCAATATTTGTATGATTTATTAAATTTTTTATAGTTAAAAAGAAAACAAGTTATTAAAAATACATACATCATTAAAAAATTCTAAAACTTATAAGATGAACCTTCTTATATTTCTCTTTAAATTTGCAAATCTTTAAAAAAAAATCTAAAAATGATGAAAAAATGAAGCTAAAAAAATGCAAGAATTTCACATAGAAAAGAGATGCAGAAGTTTTCCACACACACCCCGTGAACCTTAACTTGAGTTTTTATTTTCAGAGTGTGAGATTGTGAAGTAAAACTCCAATCCAGTTAAGTTCGACTATTTTATTTTCCAAGATGACTTTAAAAAAAAAAAGAGTCGAGAAATAAGGGTGACACCCTTCGCAAAAAAAGAATCATCATAAATGTTTGATTGACACCCGAAAGTCAATCAACGTCACTGTAGATCGACAAGTAGAAAAATCTTTATGGTCTAGCCTAGGAGCATAAACGTAAGTAAATATTTGGCCGAACCGCGTTAACACTTCAATTGTTTATCTTCAACTATTCACTTTTTTTTATTGCAATAGTCACTTAGGAAATAGAATTATAAAATTATGAAAAAATCTAGTCAACCTAAATCACCCCCTCTTATGTTGGAAATCAGTCATACAATTTGTAAAACCGAGATTAATTACTTTTGTTTGTGATTCTTGGATTTATTTGAAATTATTTGGTTGCGAATATTTGAAAATATTTTTGTTGGTTAGATTTTATTTTATAATTGCATCTAACTCAAACAATATGCATATAGAGAGTCAATTAATTGCTAGGCCATGATTATGGTGATTGAAAAACTAAGATGAAAAATATTTATAATGTCAATGAATTTTGTTTATGGAATATGATTGAGAATAGACCTTATATTCCTAGTAAAATCAAAAATAGTGTACATGTTCCCAAATTATTAAATGAATTGGATAAAAATTATATAAAAGGTATTAGTTTAGAAGCAAAACAATGAATGTTTAGAAGCAAAAATTATATAAATTTACGGATTCTACTAAGAAAATGACAACCTAAAGTGACGCTAAGTCACTCACGAAGAGTTCATTGGCTCTCTCAGGACACATGATGAGGCAATGAAGAGCAATATCTCAAAGAAATGAAGACTACTTAAAGGAGAGAAAGCGGCCTTACGACCTCATTAAGTCTAAGGAATAAATTCAATGAGCAGGAAAACGACGAGGACTTGAAATATATCATAAGACTAATAACTTTAATAAAATTTGTTAATCGGTTTTGCTAAAAAAAATAAGTTGACCCGTGATTCTAAATATGAAATGTAACCCGACCAGACTTTTGAAAAATATAAAATGAACCGACCTGATTAAAAAGTTACATGTTCAGTTTAACTCAATGGGTCAGTTCTATTTTTTGACTTCTGTGTATAATTATCGTCGATACAATTTATATAGTATACTAGAGGTTATGAGGCAAGAATCAACCAACTTGAAATGCAAGTTAGACAATAGCTAAGATGTGTAATAATTCGTGACACGAAAAAAATGATAAGTATGTGGATGCAAAAAAAAGTATCTATAAGTTATTACAAGACCTGGTTATGAGTATTATTGAACTTGAAACTTTCCTACTAAAGTTAATGTTGAGGTTTAATGATCTAATTTTTATTTGACAAACTACCATTTTTTTATTTTGGATAATAAATAAATATTTACTAAATTTAAAAAATTCTCTATACAATTCCATTGATGACTATTAATTTCTTCTCTTTTTTACCTAAAAATCAAATTATATACACCTTGTACGCAAACACAATCGGTCACCGATTGATCAACCGTATAATTTATCCAAGAAAACTTTGATTTAGGAAGCTTCATAAGGGCCTATTCGTTAAAAATATGATCGGCTCAATTAAGAAATATGGAGAGACAACACGAAAGTAGAGTTGAATTCGACCTAATAACATTCTAAGAAATGGTTCGATCGAGTTTTGATAGATTTCCATCGAGCCAAAGAACCAAACTTTTTATTTAGATCGTCTTGTTCCTATTTTTGTCTTTGGTCGTAGTTTTTTATGTTGTTTACTTATGTTGACATACTTTTTTTAATTACCTTCTTCGAAACATTAATTTAACATCCTAACATTGTGCCTAGTTCATGGATTTGACTAAGATGTAACGGAGTTAATTATTTTGTAGAGTTATTAAATAATAAATATACATCTTTGAGAAGTCATTGTGCTAATCCTATGGGTGCATTCTTAGTATTTTTATATAATGTTTCAATAAACAATTTGTTAATTCTCTTGTACCCAAAAAGTAAAATCTCTCGCTCCCAGGGCCTCCACACTTCAGTCCGACAGTTTGTGAGGGAGTTAAATCGCAGTGATTCAGCGGCCCAGAGATAAGAGGTCTTTAACTGATATTCCAAAGAGCTACCTCAACATTGGAGGTAACAACTCTCACATTAGGACAGCGCAAACGTCGAACTTAGGCTCTTGTATCCAATCTACCATTTCTGAGTCAACTGAGCTATGTTCATGCAGGCAACTTGCTAATTCTCTTTATACTACTGTCGGTGTATTGAAGCAATATATTTTCCAGGTAGATAATTGGCAAAACACCAAAATAAGATGTGCCCCATCAATTAAAATTTATATTTTAAAATAATAAAATAGTTAAACTTGAAAAAATATATTGCTTTTTTATTAATCCATCCCTTTTTGTTTGTTTAAGTTCCAAGTTTTGGAGTTTGAATGCTTGGAGAAGTGAAGTTGGAGAGATTAATTAAGAGAGTTCTTCTCTTTATCTAGTTCAATCTCATTTAATTTCAGAATTTGAATAAGAACATAAACAATTGGATACAAATTTGGACATTTAGAACGGTTCGTTTTGAAATTGAACTGGACCAAATCCAACGTCCTGAAAATTCAAATGCAATATGATTGTGGTTGGATAATGTTACTCGGTTAGTTCTACTATTGGAATAATTCATCATGTTTTACAGGGTGTTTCACATTTAAAATGAAGATTAAACTCCGATTACAAATATATATATATATATATATATTAAATCGGGCAATATCGATGTTCTATCTCAATTCTCAAGCTGATTTGATTGAACGAAGCTGAAAACTCCTTCATTTCATCTTCTCAAGAACAGTCAAGATTACAGACCCTACTCCCCGCTCACTGTTGCTCTTTCTTTTTCTCTCTACCCTAATAATGGAGAGGCGATTTTGGCCTTTTTAGAGAGAGAAACTGGGAAGGAAATGGAGGGTTCTGATGCAGCAGAAGAGCCTTGATCACGTCATACACCACACGATCAGCATCCTTGGAGTATTTTTTTTTGAAAAACTTGGATTCATGATCCACGAAACTTGGTATGAAAAAGCTCTGGACTTGTATGAATTTATCAAAATCTGAGCCAACCCCACAATCTGTATCTGCTCATTATCGTCCCCGCGAACTCCGTACGCATGATTACGAGCATCTTTCTTCTGGGTCGTCGTCTTCTTCTTCTTCTGGACCAGAACCCTAGAACAGAAACGTAGCTGTGTTCATGGAATCGCAGTCCCAGTTCTTCAAAACGAGGGTCTGAGCAAGTTGGAAAGTAGAGAGAGATGACGCTGATCCATGGCTGAATTCAGGAGAGAGAAAAGAATAATGGTTTATTCAATCATTCACTTTCAAATTCCCAGAAAATAAAAAAAATTACAGATGGAAAGCCACGCAGAAGAAAGAGGAGAAGAAATTTTCTGTTTCTATCTCCAAGTGTATTCTTTAGAGAGAGAAAGAAGAGAGAGAGAGAGAGAGGAAATTAAAAAAGGGAATATACAATTTAAAGCTGATGGAGGAGATCATAGCTTGCTTCAGATAAATCTTGAGAAAGCGACGTTAATGGATGTCCGATGAAATTTATGGAGTTTTGGGTCTGCAGCCTCTCTTCTTCCCAAGAAACTGGCTTCGATTCCTCTGTTTTTGCTCCGTTCAAATGAAATTGAACCAACAAATCCAACTTGTTCTCATCGTCCCACGGAAAACCGCCACTTTCATTGCCGTTCATCGGAAAACCGCCATAGTTGCCGACATTTGAAACCGAGTTATCGGAAATATCAGTGGAACTCGTCAGACTTGGAACCGATGGAACTCCATTGAAGTTGCAGAAAGGCTTTAGAAAACTATGGTATGAAGACGAAGAAGATGGTTCAATACCCACTTGTAATCCGACGAAAGAGAGAGAATCAAAGGGGTGTTTGCTGAAGTGATTTTCTCTTGGTCCTTCTGATTGCCCGCCATTGATGTGGTCTAAATCAGAAACAAGAAATCCTGCAGCTGAAACCAAGCTTGATGGTGGGGAAATCTTTGAGGATTCAATTTCTTGATAAATCTTCTCTTCTTTCACTTCCATTTTGATCAATGGTTTGTGAGTGCTGGGATCGATTCCTTGTTTTATCATTTTTTTCTTCAAGCATGAATTCCAGAAATTCTTGATTTCGTTATCTGTTCTCCCAGGTAATTGCGCTGCAATTTGAGCCCACCTGAATCAATTCATCAATCAAACATTAAAAAAATCACAAAAACTTGCAGGAATGGAACCCATCTTCAGTTTTTCAAAGATGAACAGCCATGAAACCGAGCTCCGTTTTTTCACCTGTTACCCAGAACTTCGTGGAGGCTCAAAATGAGATCTTCTTCTTGCTGAGAAAACATCCCTCTCTTCAAATCTGGCCTCAAGTAGTTTATCCATCTCAGTCTGCAACTTTTTCCACACCTCTGCAATCCTGCCAAACGAACCAAGGATCAAAACCCCCCATTCAAGCTCGAAAATCGAAGCTAAAGTCGAAGAAAATCAAGACAAAACACGGTACCAGCTTGCTTCGGAACGGAGCTCCAGCAACCAACTCCGAATCTGGAAATGTAATCGAGGAGCTTTTCGTCTTCTTCGGGCGACCACAGGCCTTTCCTCAGTTTCTGTTTCAAGCAACAGGAATGGCGACCCATTCTTGCAAGTTCTGAGAAGAATGTTCAGAGATGGAAACTTGGAGCAGCCGAAATGGAGGAAGAAGTAGGTGAGTACGAAGGGCTCAGACAAGGATAGGGAGTGGAAATGTCAGGAATCTGTTTATGGCTGATTTTTACAGAAACCAAGAATTGAGAGAGAGAGAGAGAGAGGAATGCAAGCAAATCTGATGAGCTCTTTGACAATGAGGAATTAATTGGTTTCCTTAAATAATAAAAATAAATAAGTATTAGTTTAATTTTAAATAAATAATTTAATTTTTCATATCATTTAACCCATAGTCTATTTAAATTGTTAAAATCCAAGCACATATTATTTACTCTTCTTTTATCCAATTTACATTTTTCTACAACTCGCAATAAATTAAAACTTTTGTTTTTTGAAATTAGAGAAGAGAAATTACTGCCATTTAATAAATAAACGAAAATAATGAACTAAGGAAATGGGGTTATACTATTAATTGCCTCAAAACTGAATAGTTTATTAGTAAAATTACATTAAATCTAATAAAACCCATTTTGAATTACTCAAAAATAAATATACCAACCTAATATTTTAGAAGAGATAATATTACACATGAAAAAACTCGTATTTTGCCACGCGATGGAAAATGAATATTATGACTAGAGAGACCGCCGACACTTTTGTATGGAAAGAGTGGGGTCGTCGTAGCTTTTGTTTGACTCGAAGGAGCGCCTTTTTCTTCCTCGGTCGATGTCGCTTTTGTTCCCGTGTACACTCTGCACCTTTTTCCTCGTCTTTTTTCTTTTACCTCAGGGCGAAATGAATTAAATTACGGTGACTTAACGATCTAGATATAAAATTTTTTTAATTGATATGTCAATGAGCTACTTTAACATTGGGGTAACAACTCTCACATTAGGACAACGCAGACGTCGAACCTAGGCTATTGTACTAAATCTATCATTTCTGAACAAACTGAATTATGCTCATTTTTTCTTGTTTTCAAGCCATGTGGATGACTATAATTTGATATATTTCAAAAAAACGATTAAATCAATATATTTTATTTTTAAAATTTTAAAATAAAGATCAGAACCATAAACAAAACCATAACAAGACTAAACATTTGATTCTGATCCAACTCATCTATTCGGTCCACCCTCTAAAATAGTGTAGTGACCAAGCAAGCTGAGCAACAAAGAGAAACAGTGTTAAAGAAAAAATCGGACCACATCTTACAAGCTCTCGTGAGCTTAGGTATAGTCCGCATCACTTACTAATTATTTTTCACGATAGGTACCTATTCCGGTCTTAAGGCACTTGATTTCGGTATACAACTAATTAAGAAAATAAATAAAAATATATTAATTGACTAATAAAATTTTCTAGATTACTTCTTCAATCCATTACCAAATAGCAACTTTATATGATTGTCGTGGCACAAACGATAATGCATTCATCTCCAATCCAAATATCATCTATTACTATTCTTTGGATGCTCATTTTTCTAATCCAATTTGATAATTTCAAACCTAGTTTAGTTGATTAGCACAGGTTGTCTTGTCTTTTTTTTGCCAGCTGCACAAAGATTTAGAGAGAATAAAAGTTAAAATACATTACTATTATTGACTAGTGTCATCAATTTATACATAAAATAAGTGCACAAGAATCAACTTACATAAATAACCTAACTACACACTTCAATTTGAACAATATATTAAAATTAAAACACTCTTATTATAAAATATTAAAAATATAAGATACTGCTACAGTCTCCATTATGAATGTGGTGACCTATCCTGTGAAGATAAAAATAATATAATATTCTATTATTTATAAGGTCTGTTTCATCTACGTTAAAGTGCATAATATCATATCGTATGTCAGAATAAATTTTGTATTTTATGTTACGCTTTTCAAATTACTAACCTAAGAATAAATTCATGAAAACTCAGACCCAAAATAAAAAAATTTCATAAAAATTGTTTCTTTTCATTTGAGCCGTTCGATCAAAGTCTCATTATGCAAGATCAACTGTTGAAATACAGTGTGATTAATCTTCGAAAAATCTCCCATCACATAAGAGTCTTTCATAGAGTATGGAATCGCCGACATATCCGTGCAATCTTCTTGATTATCATCATATATTTTAAATCACCATTATCATTATTAATATCTTTTTAAATATTTAGCCAACGCGACACACAGGATCAGACCCCACCCATGACTAAACAACCCAACAGTGGGCCCGTTCTTTTTCTCTGTCAATGATCATTAATTCTCTGCTCCGCGCCCACCGTCTCACCTATGCACCTCCAGGTCCATCCAGTTCGATTTCCTCCGTTGACTGGATTAGTCATTTCATCTGACGACTCTGATCTAGTCTCATTTCGTCTTATTTTTTTCGGTCTGGAAACTGGTAGTCTAGATCTTCGAACACACGTGAAGAATTGTCTGTCGGTATTTAAAAGTTAACCTCCATATCACCGGTGTAAAACAAACCATGATATATTCGATAATATTTTGCCTCGCGTATGATAGCAATTGGGCGAGATCGAATGGGAAACATGTCGAGTTTAATAATTAAGATTAAAATGTAACATCGGAGAGAATATGATAGTTAAATGATGGTTAAGGAATGTTTTGAGTCGCAAGACAAGTTGTTTGAACGATTATTTGTAATAACTTACGATATTTAAGTTAAACTTCATCACGAGATAAGGATGGAAAAGACCGGACCATAACTGTAGTTTGAACTGAAATCACGATTCATCGGTTAGTCTTCTTTCAAACATTTCTCAAAATTTGGAACAACTTGAAGCATAGATAACCAAATCTGATTGGTTTGAACTCGTACCAAACTCAACTAATCTCGAATTTGGCTAATATTTATACTATTGTGTGTCGAGTTTTGGGTTGTAATCGATAAAATTTCCTTTCATTCTTAAGTGCTCATCCTATCTAAGTCTGGATGCATGGAGGCGTGACTAAATAGCGTTCCAAGTCGCATTCTTTCACTATATCAATTCCTCGAGCATAATATTCGAAATTCTATTTTTGTTAGTAGGTGCAACATTATCTAATTATGACATATTATTTTTGTTTACTATGTTATTTTGTTTCGTCACGCGGTATTTTTTTAATTATAAATTCTCAATGGAAAACATTATCTAATCTATGTTATTTCCCATACTCGTGATCACTAAAAAGGCGTAGTCCTTTTCTTTGGGTCTTTTTCAATCAACATTCAACATATAGCTGTATTTTCAAGAGAGAATTAATACATGATGATGAGATGAACACTTAAAGAGCCGTAGGCCTTCTTTATTTTCATTTTATTGATAAATGCTCGATCGGGTTTCATGAGAATTGATTTTATCCACGGGGTTTTAATTTCCTCTCTCTGCAATTTTACCCTAATCCGCCATTGTGATCGACCATACTGTCGCAAGGATAAGTGATATTGAAACCCTAGATTTGTCGAAAAGAACACTGATATTTGTTTTGAACACTAACAGCTTCCCCCATCTCGTGCGATTCAATGAATTTCTAGAGAAAGATTTGATTTGCTTATGAGATTGTGGTTGAATAATTGTCATGGGTTAACTTAAGAATTAGGTAATTAAATAATTATATAAATATATAGATGCATATTTTGTTAAAGCATATAATTAAGATGCTAAATGTCAAGATTCCTTGGTCCCTCTTCTAGTGCAATGAATTTAAAGGTGCAATTAGAGACATAGCTTTCCATTAGTCACCTCATAAAGCCAAATGACATCATTTGATTAAGCTTACATAATTCTCTTGGATTTGACACCAACAATCTTCTAATTATTCTTATCCCATTTCTACTCTTCTAATTATGTCACCCACTTCCGTATAATCTTGTATTTTTATACGTTTTTTATTTGTTTAAGGTTATTGAAAGATTAATGCAATCATCTTTAATATTTTCTCTAAGACTTGTCATTGGACTATCTAACTTAACGATTCAACCTTCGAAGGATCTTTTTATTGACGATCCGATCCGATCCGATCCTCACTCTTGAATTTTTCATTAGGAGTTTTAAATTTCAAAATTTGATGTCTCGTTTCAAAGACAATAAATGAGCAGTATCTAGCGGTGTAATTTTGCTCAAGATGCATCATAATGAGTTGAATTCCGATTAAGATAGAAAAAAAAGGATGTCGTGTTTTTTATAGCGTGATCCCACTTGTCGCTAAAACTTACTAGTTTAATGACCATTTTGTCTTGAAAAGAGTTTAGAGGAGATTGGGGCACGTTTCATAGTTCCATTTTGGGCCTCAATTTTGGGCCTCAAGTTTGGGCCAAAATTTAGGCCTCATTAGTGTTTAAGCAATGTGTCCAAAATGAGAGATTGAATTGAACTCACTGCCAGCGGAGTTTTCACTTTTCAGCCGTAACAAATCTTATGTGTGTTGGGCTCAGCCCATATTTGGGCCGGGTCCTATATAAGGGTTTCTTTAGAAGAAAACCCTAACGAGTGAAGTTAAGAAAAGAATAGGAGAGAAGAGAGATTGAAGGGGTTCGGACTTTTCTGCACCAGCCAGAGTCGAACTCGATTATCTCAAGATTCAGCCGTTGGATCGACGTGAAATTTGGACAGCAGCTTTACGACATACAGAGATACATTCTGAACGGTGGAGATCGTGTTTTGTGCTTTCTAAGGCTGTCCGTTAGGGTAAAAACGGAACTGTTGTTTCATTTTTATTTTAATCCTCTCTTGTTCTTATTGTGTTCCAAGATTATTATTTTTAATCTTGATGAAATATGATATGCCTCTAGTTTGATAATCTAGAGAGAACATTTGGTTGTACCCATTATTTCTGATATAGTGGAAGATTGATTAAGCGGCCTACGGGTCCCGTGGTTTTTTACCCTCTTTAATTCGAGGGTTTTCCACGCTAAAAGTCTTGGTGTCACTAATCTCGTTTCTCTGGTGTTTATCATTATTGATTGATATTGGTTTGCCTATTTGATTACAAGTAGTAGAGAACAAGATATTTTATCCGCTGTGCAATCTCGGTTTGAGATTTTATTGAGTATTATCGGTTTCTCTACACCCTATTTGTCAACAATGTGTAACAAATCTTTTGACTTGATTAGTTGTTTGATGAACCCAAGACGCGATAGTTTGTATTCATGTTGAAACCATATAGTTTAAAATCAATCATTTTCTTTTTTAGAGAAGATATCTTGCGTGGTTTCTGTTGTTCAATCTCAGTACCTGTCATTTGGGTATTGGTTGGGGCGTAAAATAAATTATTTTGGCTGGACCAAGTATTTTTTACATGTCTTTGACATTCAACATAGAGAAACTTGGAGTTGTAGTGAATCTTAAACATTTGTTTGATTTAGTGCATCTCTAAAATGGGTGCTGGCCTCGACCATGTTGTCGAGAAGGAAAAGAACTTAAGCCAGTGATGAATATCATGAATTTATCAAAGCAGAGCCCTCAAAGTTCGTTCCTTAAAATTCCATTTTGACCCATTGATTTAAGCAGAAGATATCCTTCAATCATTGGAGCATACCTTGGTCTTCGTTCAAGGTTTAAGAGAGCATTGCTTCGCCACCCGGTAATATTTTATTTGTCAAGTAAGCTAGAAACCTACACAGTTGTTTGAAGGAGGGTTATAAAAGAGGCTCTCTGGTCGAAGATCATCCATTGATGATCGTGAGGAATAAATATCTCCACCTGATGAACATGGCAAAGGAGGAAAGCAAACAAACAAGGAAACCTCGTGGAGTTTCTTGGCAATGAAAGAAAGTAGACGAATCTATGGAGGGAATGGATGAACAGGCACCGTCAGATTCTGATGATGAATCTGGAAGAGAAAGGTTAGTAAAGAAACACAGACAAAAGGGTCTCCCCTACTGCTGCTTGAAGAACATTCCAGCATCGGCACCCTTTGGTCATGCTCTTCAAAGTGGATTCTCGATTTTCACGATTTCTGCCATTAAGGTAAGAAATGAACTAGTGAACCACTAGTTTTACTGAAATTTACCTTAAAAGATCATTCTAATCTTAGATAATCATCATTTACATTAATTGCATTTTGATTGATCTACTCTTTATTTGTAGAATAAGAAGTAGGATAAGAATGTAATCAGATCATTACTGTTGGACATATGATACTTCTAAAACTATCTTTTTTTACCAACTTTCTTATTTTACGCGTTGAAATGAGCTATGAGTAATAATAATTTTTTCCTGCAACGTGATAGGTTACTTGCTCATTATATTATTGATCGCCATTATATTATTGACCGTCTCTCGATCACGAGGGTCGAGATTATATTATGTCAAAAGATTACTGCAATAGAAATTAAAATAGGTTCGATTAGGTTTGGTCCACCTCTAATCAATATTCTTATTTGTTTTTCAGTTTAATTTGGTCATGTTGACGTCTGCATAAACTCGGTTTGGCCTGGTTTTGCCTAATTTAGGTCTTAAATTTGTATTTCCAACTGGGGCAGAAGACTCAATTAAAGATATGGAGGTGAATCAAATTTTCCAAGACTTGGGAATCACCGTGAAGAAATCTCCATTGCTCTTGCAGGCGAGCTTCAAGACATATATGAGTGGAAGGAAAAGCTTCCTTATTCTTGGAAACCTTGAACAAATCTAAGATCTTCCCCTGTTGCTTATCGTCTCTCCATAAATTTCAAAGAATTTAGTTTTTGAGATTCATTTGGTTGTAACATTCATGCACAAGTTCTTTCGGATTTCTATTTTGCTTTGTTTTTGCATTAATTAGTTTAAAATTATTAGAGAATGATTGTGCATGAATGTCAATTATAAGCAATAACGATTGAATATAGTCGTCTACGTCTGTGCGTTTCATGTAAGTATGGCCTGAATCTAATCATTACGACGAGATGATATTACAACAAAAAAAGACGTAAAATTCATGAACTTAAAGAAATTTTTAGGGTTCTTTTTCTTTTTAATTTTTAATTTTGAAGAATGGATAATATTGTTAAAGGGTAGTGCTTAAAAATGCTTCACGTCTTATTAAAATGTTACAATCAATGATTGAAGAAGTACCCATTAATGGGCCAATTGCCATGCGTTAATTTAAGGCGTTACCTACATTTCCTTTTTCAATCAACTTTTATCATATGAACTATTTCACGGCCATTATTGTGCGGTTTTTGGCGATGTTTTCTCCATAGGATCGAGAATAAGACATTATTATTTTGGAAAGTGAGGATACGATGTTGTATTGTGAGTTACTCGAAGATGAGTAAAACAAACGAAGAAGAAATCGAGAGCAATTTTCTTCGAGGTTCAGGCAAAATCATACTATTTTATTCACCAAACAAGAAATTCAGAAGGGTCTCCCCGAAATTGCAAACTGCATCTTCGTCGGCATTAATAGAATTTACAACAAAATTGGAATACTTTGAGCTATTTCGACCGGCTACTTCTCTCTATTGATATTCTTTAACTTAGCGACTCACATTATTTTCTCTAAACGCACTGTCCATCTATTTATCGTTGAAAGTCTAACTCATGTAAGTAGAATTGACAGATCCTCTCCTTGTTGGACAGAGTTAAAATTCAATGCTCCATAAAACGGTATTGGATTGAGATCGCATGTTCATTTGCAACCACTGGTTACGATCTAGTCCTGTCGGGNTCCATATCACTGTTGCTGTTTGGGTCAATAAACCAAGCCAAATAGAATAAAATCCTACTCAAACATGGAAACTGACACTAAACTTGATCCAATACTTAAAACTCAACCCTAGTCCAATAAAAAAATATTTTTATTTTTTTTAAAAATATATAATTAAACTATATTTCATGATTTTTAGTTTTAATTTATAATAAAATCGAGATAAAACTTGACTGTATCATTTTTAGTACCTTGAGGACTAGAGACTTAGGGGATTGATCATTAGTCTTTTTCAACCAATACCATATCATGTGACCTATGTTTGTATTGACGAGGCTCTCTCTCCTCCCAATCTTTCTCTGTAAACTTTCGATTTATTATATTTTTATTTAGAGAGGTGGGAGGGAGAGGGAGAAGGAGAGGGAGAGGGAGAGGATACTGAGTTGAAGAGGCAGCATGCTTGTATTAATTATGCTAACTTTGACCATCTTTATTTTTCTAAGTTACGGTATGAAACTTTACATTATTTTTAATACCGGAAGTTGATCCTTGGTTAAAGGGTATCAAACAATCATTCTGTTCTTTTAAAATCCTTAGCTACTGAGAAGTTAATGGGATGGGATGTTAATGGTGGAAGAAGCCATTTCTCTCTCTCTCTCTCTCTGTAGTTAGGGTTTGCTCATAAGCTCTACAAACACAGGACTGAAAAATCTGTGTTTAGGTTGGAGGATCAAAATAACCCAGTTTCTGAAAATTCTGGTGAAGGAAAAAGGTACCACGTTTTCGCTGATCAGATCCAAGAACCCTAGTGCATAGCAGGTACTTGCTCTGAAATGTGTATGTTTCGCTGTATATTCTCTTTTCTCTTACAAAATAAGGCTAGAAGAAGGCTAAACTTTGCTTGACGAAGTAGTATGACAAAGGTATGTCCAGATCTCATTTTTTTCTTCTTGATCTGGAAGAAAGACGATCAAACCAGATGAATCCTCCATTGCTGGTGAAGCTTTTGTTCAAAGAGAGAATTAAAAACCAAAATTGTGAAAAACAAGCCTGCAAGTTGCAAAAAGAAATGACAAAATGGAATTTTCCCCAGATTCAGATTACAAACAATTAAGAAAAATGACAGATCTTCAGAAAAATATGATGCAGCCTATTTCCAATTTAATTTGTTCTGACTTAATTAAATATTCTGGAAACTCTTTGAATGAACACTGTAATTTACGCTCAAATCATGTGAATCCATTTATAATCATCTCATATTTAAGCTGATTTCTGACTAATACCCATAGTGAAGAATTTGTATGATCGAGAAAAAAAACTACGTTTTTTGGAGAATTATATTCAGAAACGAAACCTTCAGACCATGTTTTTGCAGTAACTGGAAATGGCTTCATCAAGCTCTTACAGCGCACCTTGTGCCGCTTGCAAATTCCTGAGAAGAAAATGCTTGCCAGGCTGCGACTTCGCACCATATTTTCCACCAGAAGAACCTCAAAAATTTGCCAATGTTCACAAGATTTTCGGAGCCAGCAATGTAACGAAGCTCCTCAACGAGATTCTTCCTCATCAGAGAGAAGATGCAGTGAATTCTCTTGCCTATGAAGCAGAGGCGAGAATAAGAGATCCCGTCTATGGTTGCACTGGAGCCATCTCATTTTTCCAAAGACAAATTCAGAGACTCCAGAAAGAGCTTGACGCCGCAAACGCCGATCTGATTCGATTTTCTTGCTTCGGAATTCCTACAAATTTTCAGATAGAACGAGAAATAGCTTTTGTTCAGCAAATGTCTTCTCGCGTGAAACAGTTTGAGTTCGAGGAGATAACCGAGAACCCTAATTCTTTCCCACTCAGTTACTCGCGTCCTAGGGATGAGAATTCTTCATCTGGGTATATCAATGACGGAGGAGCAGATGGCATGACTGGTATGAGAAAACCCTTCTAGGGTTTCCATTTAGCAATATCCTTAAACTAAACATTTGAGCCTACTTCTAGCACTATATGTCTACTAGTTTCCTGAGTAATTAGCTTGAAAAGTGGTTTTTGATTATTGATTAAGGCATCTACTAATCACAAACGAAGAACTGAGCTTAAACTCTAGGCATGTGCATTTAAGAGTTGAGCATTGTCTATATGGCTTTTTAGTTTGCATAAAAAACTTCGAGATTCTCTCCCACTCTTAACTCTATAATTTCTTGTCTGCTTTCTATATTCTCCATTAATCGTAGCTTGCTCTTGTTTCACTTTTTTTAGGTCAAATGTTGTGCACATGTTTCTGTAATTGCTCATCTTAAAAACCCTTTCGATTAACTCCATACCATATTGAATTGATGATTTCTAGAGTTGTACACTCATTCTTGCCTCTAAATTCTCATTTGGATTGTCCAAAGATTCAAGCTTTTTCAGATTATTTTCTTTAACATCTAGTTTTTGCCCTTATTTTGAGTGTAATCTATCTCTCCCAACATGCTTGTTTTCTGTTGATCATATGAAAATGCATTAAGATGATTAGTTAATCATCCGCTAATCAGAAGAATTTCTGCTTTGATTGACTCCTTTATCTCATCCATACGTGCGTTTATTGAAATCAGTGACAGAAACAAAGCTTTCATCGTGAAAAAAACAATCATCTTTGTCCGTTTCTCCGCTCAGATTTGTCACTCTCTCCTCTGTCTCTGCCTGTCTCTGTCTGTCTTGTCTCTCTCTCTCATCCCTACACATGCACACCTTCTGACTGTCTGACAACTACAGTGACATTGACCTACGTTGTGCCTACCAAGTTCATCGGCTCTTCCGTTCACCTGCATAAATTCCTCAGCATTCATGAAGAACCCTAGCGGAACGATTTGAGTTTCTCACTTTTGGGCTTCAAGATCGATAAATCTACCATCTGAAATCTGGAGTTTCTACTGCTATGACAATACTCCATCGAGTAATTCTCTTTCCTTCTTCTTTCTTCTGTTTTTTTTTTTCACACAGAAGCAGAAAACAGACGCACTGTTCATCTGATAGGGTCCACCAGAGAAAAATTAATAAATTTAGATTACTGTATATTTTTTTTGCTGGCGTAAGTCATGATCTTCTTCTGCGTCGGAAGAATTTATTGGATCCATTGATCTCCCACTCTGCAAAACGTAAGAGAGAAGCAAAACATCAGTGGAAAACATGGGTGATATTTTTTTATTCGAAAAGGACAACAGCTCTGCAGTAAGATGTTCATTTTTTTTATTTATCATATGGCACACCTTCTTTTAGGTTAAATGGAGGAAATCAAAAGTAAGTCACCACCCAAATTATGCATTATTCATGTTTGGGAAGTCATTTGTATTAAGTTTGATCATGGTTTTGGGATCAGAAATTATAGCAAGATTGGAAGCATTTTTTGGAATACAATCGTCTGAATGTTGCATATATCAAGAATCGAGCAGAGTTTCTATTTCAAGAATCGAATCGAACCAAATTTATAATAAGTATATACTAATTGAACTAAGGAGAGCTAAAAGAAATCGATGACCCATTAGTAATTTGCGTTTAGACAATGGATTTCTTCTCTAGATAAATGAAGTTACCTGAGTAATAATTGATCTCACATTTATACCAAAACAAATCAATTTGGTGAATGATTTTTCATGAAAATTGGTGGAACATAGAATATAGTTTACTAGCGGTGGCATCAATTTGGTGAATAACTTTTCATGAAATTAGGTGGAAATAGAATTTAATTTTGTAGGACTGATTTTAAATCTAAGATATAGACTATTTAGGTTTAATATTT
>QAOC01040113.1:0-11617 GCA_003255005.1 Begonia fuchsioides | reverse complement strand
TTTCCTAAAGTTTCGTAGCTAAACCAATCAAAATATGATCAAATCCTATTAAAACCGGTTAAAAAAGTAGATCCGTTAAAAATTCGGCAAAAAATCCAATAATCAAATCCTAATTTTTNTTAAATATTGGAAAGTTCGTAAACGGTGATAATCTATTATCGAAAAAAATGACTACTGATATGTTGAATAAATTTAATAGTGTTGGAGAGATTTTAATAAAATCAATTCTTTAATGTTTGTTGGTGTTATACTTGAGCCAAGATGAAAATCAAATTTGTTAGGACATTGCATGATTAGGAACCAATCAAGCTGGTGAATTTGTGCGAACAAATGCAGTATGATTTTTTTACCAATTTCAGCCAATGACGCTACAGAAAATACACTAAAGGCCAAATTTATTATTTGCCACATATTTTGACAAATCGATTTAATATGGACGCAATCGTAATATGTTAGAAGTTTAAGATATCTGATTGAGAAAGTTAGAAAATACTCGAAGCATTAGACATTTTGATTCGGTGGCAATGTAACTCGCACAAATATCTTATTCTAAGTTAAATAGCAAAAGACATGTTGATAATTTCAATGTTTGCTCATGTGTTTGAGTCAGCATTTAGTTATGGGAGTTGAATTATTCACTCATCGTACATCTTCATTGCCAAAGGCAATCGAAGATATCATTTGCTCATAAAATTGGATCTGTTCTAAAATCCATCTTTGAACAACCCTATTGGATATTATCAAACAATTCAAGATGATAGGTTGAGTAAAATTATGGTTTTATTTTAATTATTAAGCATTTATTCTCATGGGTTTGAGTTTGTATTTTGTTTATGTTGCAGAATTTGCTGCTAGTGTCTCACCGACGCAGCATAGAGAAGGAGAAGAAGTTTAGCCGACGATTACATGGGCAACTCTAATTTATGTTTATCTATTTTCGTACAACTTTAGAGATAATTAATTATCTATTTTGGTACAAATTTAGAGATAATTAATGGTGTTAAATTGAAATTGTTGGATTTTTTGTTGATTTGATAATTTGATTATATTTTGAAATTTAAAATGTTGGACTCGGCAATGGTTAGTCTGGGCTTTTTAAAAATTAGTATCGAACCGTAAAAATTTTGACCCAAAATTTAAAGACCATTAGAAAAACATAATCATAGCAGAACCAGACCATATAATTGGGGTATTATATGGTTCAGTCTCAGCCAAGATCTGGTTTTTTCTGTTAACTACATTTTTGTTATGAAAATAATTTAAAGTAATTAAAATTCTTGTAAAAGTTTTTGAAATTTATAAATTAAAATAACATCATTCAAGAAAATATAATAACTTAATAAGTTATGTAATTATATCAAACTTACATAAAAACCCACCAATTAATTATCCTACATAATGCAAGATCGTTAAAGAACTAATATTGGTATAGGACCGACCAAAACAACACAAAATGTTTCGATTCTGGTCAAGTTTCATAGTTCAATTTGGTTTTGAACACCCTTGAGATATATAACTTATTCATAAATTATCTATAGTTTTCACCCTTGGATGATGTAGGATTGCACATCTTCACACATTCTGCCAATTAAGTTGTCACGATTCACCCATTTAATAGTCTTGGTGTCCTTATCAGCCACTTACGCACACCAAGGGACTAACTTTTATATTACTTGTAACATTTTCTAAATCCTAGTATAATATTCTCTATTTTGGATTTGAGTCATTAAATAATTTTTTTTGGAAGTATAGACCAAAACACATGTACTGGGGAGGGGAAATGTCACTTATATAGGACACAAATATCATTTTCATAAGTGATGCGAGATTGTGCACTCTCTTTAGTATCGGCTGGACCCTCACAATAAATAAAATATTAGATTGTCATTGTCTTTACACGACAGATTCAATAAGGAAGGCAAGCAGAATGCTTCATTCTATTCAAGAAAAACTAAAACTTGAGGGGAAGCATATAACCATATAGTCACGCTTTCATAAAATTAGAAATTCAATCTCTTCTGACAATCAGCAAGAGGAAACCCATAGACATAAGTCAGCAATGTCTCCTTTTGGAAGCCTAATGTCACGATCAAGTGATCTCTTGGCTCCCAGTGTTAGGAATGAAATTGGCTGAGTTCGATTCTATAAATAGTAAAATTGGGTTTGGTTTGGTTTTAACTCTGCTGAACCAAAACATAATCGATGATAGCTTCAATTTTTCAGTTCAGTTATTATTGATTGTGGGTTTCTCCGGACCATATTGGGCACGGTTCAGTTCAAAACTATTTATTAGGCTTTGGTTTGAATTTTAGTTTTTTTTAATATAGGGTCTATTTTCAACCTCAAAAATTCACATGAAGTTTGCTAAATTTCATTTGCCTACAAAGAGTCTGTGCAGCTCCAATACCCCAATCATGCGTCTTCAAGCCAAGCATAAATAATCATTTGTTCTTAAAAAACAAAATTTAAGTAGACCATATCGAAATAAACACAAAATATAAGATTAGAGAATATACTTAAGAGATGGTAGATTGAGTACAAGAGCCTAGGTTCGACGTCTGCGTTGTCCTAGTGTGAGAGTTGTTACCCTCAATGTTGTGGTAGCTCCTTGAGATATCAAGTAAAGGTTTCCTATCTCTGGGTCGCTGAGTCACCGTGATTTAATCCCATTAATTTTTATTTGCTTCATTTATAATTTTATCTAGATCTATAAAATTAAGTAAACAAAGTATTATTAATTCAAAGACAACACACAATCTTCCTCAGAGCGAAGACTATTGACATTCTCATCTTCAAGAAAATTATATACGTACTGATTGTCAAATTCATTTAATTTTACACAAACAATTTTGAATTGTTTAGCCGTATTTAACATAAGTATGACTAGCTCCATCGAATTGAAAAATCAAGACATACATTACTTTTGTAAGTAACATATTTAATAACTTTGTGAATCTTTAGAGTAAAATGTTCGAGCTATTTGAAACCATGACAAACAATAGTAATTAAGATATTGAAACATCTTACATGTAAAACCTCTTGATCAAGTCCAAACTCTTCCAATAAATCTCTATTAATCTTTTCTGTTTAATGATGATGTATTTCTCTGAGATATGTAGACTTCATCCTATCAATTGCTCAGTGAAAACCGATTTCGTCAGCAGTTGCTGGAATCGGAGGGAGACCTATGCTTCTCTGTTGATAATAATTTTGATTTGGGTTCCAATTTCTTCTACCTCAACTGCCCTGGTGTTGTTAGCACATCTAAGAAGGACGCTACGCAACACTCGTTTACGCTTCCACGTATTTTAGCAACTGGATGCGGAAATTTCTCCTCCAGTAGTGATGGAGAGGGAAAGAATCGGCAACAGGAGTATCTAAAATTGCTCCCCTCTAATTTGTGGGCTCTTCAGAGCGAGGTACTAGTTTGGATTATCCTTACAACTACTCATTTGATGTTCTTTGTGCTCTTGTAAGTTCAGATATGGTTACAGTGCAGCATTTAGTAGAATGGATTGTCGAAAATTCTCCTCGTTATGGTATAGTCTTAGATTTAGCCATTAGTGATCATATAATTTTGCTTTCTAGACTATGTTTGAAAGCCATTAGAAAGGAAGCATTTAGTTTCATGGAGAATGGGGATAGGAAGGGAGGTGATTCTATGAACTTCAAGTGTCCCAATTTGGTTCAAGCAATGATGTGGTCGGTGTCTCATCTTTCAGTTCTCTATGGTGATTCAAATGGCAAACCTTTTGCCATTAGTATGCTTGGACAGTTTGTAATACTTTCTGCATCTGGCTTGGCATGTTTCCCTCCAGAAGAGTTGGGGTGGTCTAGTTCTGTTTCAAAGGAAGAATTTGAGAATTTGGATTCGAAAGTTCATGATGATATTGATTATAAGCTTGGAAAATCCAATGAGCAAAATAAAAATGAGGAACTTAATAACAGTGTGCATGAAAATGTTGCGATTGGAACAATTTTTGTTTCGCAAGTTGCAGCTGCAGTAGCCGCTTTACATGAACGGTCTGTGCTAGCCCCTTAACAGATAATCAGAGGTAATTTACTGTCTCAAGTCTTTTTTTCTTTTCTTTTTTTCATTTTTATCCATTAACTAGTCTTAAAATATCTCCACCGTACTGTTTTTTTTTCTGTTCTTTTGCTTTCGTGTTAGTTCATAAAGTTCTATCCTATTGATTGTGCTCTTTGAATCCATTGGTTGTGAAAGTAAAATGTGATGTATGAATTTGTTGTGATTTACTTTCTAAATCTATCTGTATCATGTGTTTTAATAGTTGTCTGATGGTAGATGTGATTCATCTCCCCTTATTCGATCATCGAATGATGTCATATCTTTAATCATTGTCAATTAAGTATTCAAAAATGAATATATATTCCATAATTATATAAATGTATTTATATCTACAAGTATTGAATCTATAAAATGAAACATACGAGTTTCTCCCTATTTCTAGTTCTTGGATTTCAAAACATTAACAAACATCTTACAATTTTGTTCTTACTATGCTCGAGGTTGACTGAGCATGAAATCATTTCAAGAAGAGCCGATGAAGACCGTAAAAAGCGCCCCGACTATAGACCGTAAAAAGCGCCCCGATTATTTTTATTAATTTTGTATAAATTTGCAATACTGCTTATACATTTGACTCTTATATGATAGGAAGTTAGATTAATGTAACTTCATATTTATAATTTATAACTACAGGTAGGTTAGTTATGATTATAAAACCTTACAATTTCATCCGTTTCTTTTTTCAGGAAACAAATAAATATAAAACAAGAGAGGAAATTCTTGCTGAAGAAAGAGATTACAAACGACGACGGATGTCATACCGTGGAAAAAAAGGTTAAGCGAACATCTTTACATGTAAGTTAGGATTTGTTACTAATGGAATATGAAAAAATGCTTCTATTATTCATATCTAGTATCATTTTATCAATATGTCATGATTATCTTATTTCATTAAACATACACTAAGGTGACAAGGGATATCATTGAAGAGTGCATGGATGAAATCAAACAAGCAGGTGGAATTGGATGTTTTGTGAAGGAAACCGAAGGTAAATTACCATTTCCGACCAAATCATCCAACCAGGTTATCATGGGTATTGATGAACCAGATCAAGCAAATTATGACTTGGCTAGACCAGTACCAAATCATTCGAGAGAGCATTATGCTAAAAATATGAGCTCTTCAGCTTCTAAAGACACTTCATCTCATAGGGATGAGCATTCGAGACAACACTACAAAAAGAACAATGATTTTATAGAAGAGAAAAGGAGAAATGACAGTACTGACCGACATGATAGAGAGTACCATTATAGAAGTTCAGATAGACACGATAGACATAGCCGGAGCGACAAGGAAAGCTTTCATCGCGTCAAAGGAGATGATGTTGAAACACGAAGATCTAGGCATCGTGAGATTAACAGTCAAAGTGGTGTTTCCAATTATCATGAAAGTAAATCATACTCTTGTCGAAATAGGAGCACGGTGCAAGAAAAAGAAAGGAGTATTATACTAACAGATGGGAAAGCAACTCAGATAAGAATTATGATTTAGACTTGCAAGTACGAAAAGGTTTTGGAGATAGATATGACCCATCAGAAAGTCTTGATGATTGAACGCCATTTTTGTTCGTGCTCTTGCAAAGGTTAAACTGGATTGACATAACCATGATGCAATTAATCACAGATCTAGTCGACACTACAAAAGAAGGCAGAAGCTCAATCGTAGAACAAAATTACCTTTCTGCATTGGTAAGTTTTTCAGCTCAGTTTAGATTTCTTGTGAGATACCCATGTTTTTTTACTGACATGTTTTGTTGATAACTATGCAGCCTGTAATCTTGAGGATTCACCGAGTTATTCTTGATCCATATCCGCCTATGTATCCTTCAATGATTTGATTAATTTGCATACTTTATACTCTTGTTTCTTTTCATTCTTATGAGAAGATTAAAAAAAGAAAAAGAAAGATGGAAGAGGTCTTGGATATGCAATGATACAAATTGAAGGTGCACTTAGATATTTTATGTTGCTAGCACGCATAACTAGGTCTGATGCATAAGGAATGTGAATGTAATGAGGTTTGAAGTGTCATAAAAAACTACTTGATCATCCTAATTTAGGCGTTTTCTATGGTCTAAAGTTTAGAATTTTCACTGGGGAAGTGAGACTCATCAACATAGACTCAAGCAAGTGAAAAATAAAGACAAAAGATGCATTTTCCTTTTTCAGTAACTATGTGAATTTCTTCCAGGATGGTATTGAAAACTGGCCTCACAACTCTCTGATTGCTTGGCTTAGGTAGAATAAATGAGTAATGGGGTAGGAGAAGTGAGCGATCTGATTTGGCCTGTTGAATTACACGTTCTTTGCTTGTTGCTGCACGGATCTCCCTGCAGGATCATTTCCGAATTCAGGAATTGCAGGCAGGTATCAAGCATCTTGAAAGACCCCTCAGCACTGTCTTCTGCACAGCAATTTTGGAAATTAAAAAAAAATATAGAAGTTGAAGATTTTATTTCTATTTATTTTATTTTGAAAGAAAAAAAATGTTGCGACCATGATCCAAGCCAGCAATATTATTAAAAAAATGTAAAAAACTGAAAAGGGATGCTTACTCGTTTGGATTTGTGGTGCTTGAGTTGGTCGGGAGGAATCGTATAAAGATCTTCATCCACGGGCTTCGGTGGCTTTGGAGGCGGCGAGTGGTTGGTGTGCACTCTCTGTGGTGGCTCTGCCGTGTAAGACAAAGTCCCTTGCTGCCTCTTCTCCACGTTACTCATCTGTTGGCTTCCCCCCTTTGACGTCTAACGAAGTTTCACATAATATTTCTTTAATGACTCAAAAATTAGGCCTTTTTTCCTTGTAAATAATCCTTTTTATATTTAATTTGATTTTTTGAATAATCAGAGATGCAGATTTGCGGAAGAAAATAAAGAAAGTACGTTACCTTCCTTTTATGAGAAATAGTGGGACCCTTTTTGTTAGGATCAACGCCGTGTGATTCACGGCGACCGACGGTCGGAGCGCATTCACCTGAGGAGGAGCTGTACCGAATCAAACCGGCCTGCGTCGCCGACGCGAAATACTGAGTGATCGGAAGCTGGCCGGCGGTATCCCAGTCACCAAACACCGGGATCTGGAAGTGGAGCTGACCGCTCTTTTTACTGTAGTAATCCTGCAGTTCAACCAAGGAAAGTAAAGCACAGATGAAGAACGGTGAAGAAACGACGAACATAACGGAATTCAATAGCGGCGGAGAGGCTTTACAGTCATTCTGGGTGTTTGGAGAGAAGGAAGTCGCCGGAAAACTCCGATGAAACGACGAGGAAAAGGTCAAAGAACAGTGAAAAGCGAGGGCAAAGCAGGGTTGTTTTCAGCGCTGATAAAGAGATGAAAGTTCAGAGCAGGATCTGAAGTGGGGATTCCTAGAAAAAGGAGAGAGAAAGAAAAAATGTAGAGAGAGAAAGAAAGGTTGTGATTTCAAGAACCGGCGGGGTCTCTTGTTACCGGATCTACCCTCCATCGACGACTGAGGACACGTCAGGCGTTGTTTCTCTATTTTCACGAGAGAGAGGGAAAGAAGAGTCAACACAGAGACATTAGACAAAGACTCTCACTCGTCACCCCAACATTTTATGTTTTATTATTATTATTGTAAAGGGTTAAAATAATAATAATATTTGAATAAATAATTTTACAAAATCTTAAATAATATAGTCAGGCCATCTAAATCAAGAATTTTTTTATCATTTTAAAATTCAGATTTTTTTCAACTTTTTTTTATTATTATAAATACAAATTAATATATATGAACATTTGTATATTTATTTCTCGTCACAATTGTAATTACTCTATCCCATTAATTTTTTTTCACACGATTCACGTAACGTACATTCTCTCCTAGTAATTCATCATACTCTCTAATTCACTACGCATGATATAATAATTCTAGTAATTATATTTAGAGAATACACAAAACATTGTTTTATACTAAGAAATGAATTTTTTTTTTCATGATTATGTTTTAGTGCAGAAAATAAGAATTATCAATCAAATAGTATAAGTTACTACGATTAATTGTGTTTTTTTATTTATTAAAATATTTTTTGTCAAGAATTGTTCATTTAAAATAATTTTTATTTTTAAAATATTTAAAACATTTTTTGTTGAGATCGCCTCGTCACTCGTCGGTCGTTCGCGTCGTCTTGCCTCGTCGTCGCCTCGTCTCACCTCGTCTCACCTTGTCGCCGGATCTCGACAGTCGCCTCTAGCCTCTGGCCTCTCGACTTGTGAGAGAGAGAGAGACCGAAAGTCGCGCACGCGAGGCGCAACCCTCTGGGGTCTCTCTCTCTCTCTCTCTCTCTCTCTTGCAAGCAGCCTACGTGGGCTGCTTGCAACGGTCATTAGATCGTTGATAATGTAATATAACGTGAATAAGTATATTTGATTTTTTTGTATAAATAGAGTTGATTTGAGTGTTAAAATTCACTAAATTTTTTCTTAAATTCTCTAAAGCTCTCAATTCCAATTCTCGTAACTACTTTCTCGTGTGTTGACGATTTATTCAAGCATTAACAAATTTCTCATCGAGGTATGTTTTATCGGTAATATATCGTTAATTAATCGTCAAAATTACAATTAACGTCGGACTAATTTTTACAGGACTCGTATTTGTGGAATTACAGATTTATTGTCATGTACAAGTCAACATCGAACCGAGTAATTGGTGAACGGTATCAATTTATTTGTTATTATTTATCGAGATGGATCCGAGAAACATAGAATATGTTACTAATTCGGATGATGATATTCAAGAAATTGGCACAAATAATCTGGCATTTTCAATTGGACAAACATCTGCACAAGCATCCACATCATCACCTCCCCGTCCCAAAAAAATAAAAACGTTTGATGGCTGGAATCATTTTAAAATTGTCGAAATAAATGTCGGGGGAAAATTAGAAAATCGGGCACAATGTAAGTATTGTGCAAAAAATTATGCTTACGAATTGACGACTAGTACGATTCGTAGACATTATCAACATTGTCACGCACACGAGCAAACGCCCGATAAAAGACAATTACAATTATCGGCTAGCGGTAACACTAATTTTTTATATTCGCATGAAAGATTGCGAGAAGGTGCTGCAAGATTTGT
The DNA here is from genome assembly GCA_003255005.1 of Begonia fuchsioides. Lineage (NCBI taxonomy): Eukaryota > Viridiplantae > Streptophyta > Magnoliopsida > Cucurbitales > Begoniaceae > Begonia > Begonia fuchsioides. The sequence goes on along the minus strand of QAOC01040113.1, from coordinate 2,429 downwards.
AGCTCAACACGCGGTCCGCTATCGATGTTTGATAGAGAGGTACACGAAAATTTTATTAGGGAATATATTAACTCTAATTTTCGACGAATTCCTCGTAATACACTACGAGGTGACATAATTAAATTGTATACGAAAATGAAAAATAAATTATTTTGTCTTTTTGAATAAGCACAACATATGTCGATTTGTATTACTTCCGATTTATGGAGTGCACTGAATGCACTCGGTTATATAGTTGTAACGTCGCATTTTATTGATAATAATTGGCAACTTCATAAACGAATTTTAGGATTTCGTAGTTGCGAATATCCGCATAGTGGTATTACAATTTATCGATACATTTTAGCTATTTTACAAGAATATAATGTTAGAGATAGAATTTTTAGTATTACTTTAGATAATGCGTCCGCTAACGACGTATGCATTTCTCAATTTAAACGATTATTTCAAGTTGATAATTCTCAATCTTCTCTTTTACATATGCGATGTGTTTGTCATATTTTGAATTTAATAGTTAGAGATGGTATGAGTTTTATTTCTCCACATATTGATAGTATTAGAAGTGCAATTTCTTTTATTACAACGTCTAACTCCCGACAACAAGAGTACAAAGAATTTTGTAAAGCGGTTAATCTCCGACCGAAAAAATTAAAAACGGATGTATCGACTAGGTGGAATTCGACTTATTTAATGTTGGAAAATGCAAAACCGTATTGGAATGTTATTTGTGATTATATTAGTCAAAAATCACAAAGTATTATTTTAGATAGATGTAGTTGCGATATGGCTAATTTGTTTCTTGATTTTTTGAAACCGTTTTTTGAAGCAACAAAAGAATGTTCGGGAATTTATTATCCGACCACACATCTTGTGCTTCCTTAGTTTGTAAAATTAACTGGTGTTTTTTCAAGATATAAACAAATTAATGAATTTTTGGAAATAGTCAATAAAATGGAAACAAAATTTAAAAAATATTGGCTTGAAGTTCCGTTTATTTTTTCGTTTGCTTTAATTATGCATCCCAGATATAAAATAAAAGGTTGTAAATTAATGCTTGATAAAATTGCGCATAACTTAGGTCTTATTTCGGTTGATACTCAACAATCATTAAAAACCGAACTTGCTAATTTATTTGCATCTTACCAATTAAAATATTGTGATACTAGATCATTTTCATCATCTCAAGTCGGTTGTAGTTATAGTGGTGGATCCGAGTTTGGAGACCCACTAAATGATTATTTGGGATCAATAAACGAGAAAGTTGATGGCGACGTCCATCGGCTAGGTTCCGATCAAACGGAACTAGATACATATTTAGAGACGCGTTTCAAAAATTCCTTATGATACTATCCTCGATATCTTGAGTTGGTGGAAAAATAATTCGGGATTGTATCCGATACTTTCAAAAATGGCCCGTGATTTACTAACACCTCTTGTTTCAACTGTAGCTTCCGAGTTGACTTTTGGTGCAGGTGGACACGTTTACGACGATCGATGAGGGAGTCTTGCACCGGATCTCGTGGAAGTACTCATATGCATGAAGGATTAGAGCGACGTCATTGCGAGAGAGCAACAACGAGATGATGAACTCGAGGAAGAATTCAAAAATTTAGAATTTGACGACTCGAATTTTTTGTAAGACTATTTAAGTTATTTGTACATTTTTTTTAAAGTTTACATATGTATTTGGAATTTTTTTTAAAGTTTAAATTTGGAATCGAAGTCTCCGTTCTATTGAAGTTCAATAAGGGGTCGACCGCTTCTTAAAGGGTCGACCCCTTCTATCGGTCGACCCCTTTAAGAAGCGGTCGACCCATTGTATTGTTATGTCGTTGGACTTGGTGTTTTGTTTTGCACCATACAAGGGGTCAACCGCTTCTTAAAGGGGTCGACTGATAGAAGGTGTCAACCGCTTATTGAAAAGTCGACGAACAGAGACTTCGAACCCCGATTCGGGGACCCTTCGGATTAGAACGGGACCCCCGAATCGAGGTTGGAAGTCCCCGTTTGTCAATTTTTCATGAAACGGTGACTTCGAACCCCGATTCGGGGACCCTTCGGATTAGAACGGGGACCCCGAATCGGGGTTGGAAGTCCCCGTTCGTCGATTTTTCATGAAACAGGGACTTCGAACCCCGATTCGGGTACCTTCAGATTCAAACGGGGTTAATGAATATTTTTTAAACTTCCTGTTACAACATAATATATCGAATTTTAAACAATTTATAATGATTATTTTTTAGGCTCGTTTTCGGCTCGATTAGGCTCTGGAGTTGGGCTCGCTCGGCTCGAGGCTCGGCTCGAGGCTCGATAGCTCGCTCGAGCTAAAATTTTTGGGAAAAAGCTCGACAAGCTCGGCTCGAATAGGCTCGACAGGCTCGGCTCGAATAGCTCGGCAGGCTCGACGAGCCGGCTCGTTTGCCAGCTCT
>QAOC01040107.1:449085-486833 GCA_003255005.1 Begonia fuchsioides | reverse complement strand
GAACCAGTTTAATTGATCAAAGTATGTCGTTTTTTGTATTGGATTAGTGTGTTTTTCAAGTAGACAATCGTGTTTCAGCCCTTCGACGCTGTAAAAATAGTTCATCACTGTAACTTCTTTGGGATTTACCCTAAATATGCTCTTGTGTGTATTGTGTACTTACAGTTTCAGTAAATATCATGCTCCTTTTTTACCTTAGAAGAGGGAAAATCGTTGGTAAATTTTTGTGGGTTGATTTATAATCTGCAAAATCACATAGCTAAAATCATTGCATAGACTTAGAGCTACACAGAGATATCAATAAAAGAAGGTCAGGTAACAGTGATCGTTTTGTGACGAAGTTTATGTAGGCTGAATTACGATCCAAGCTATAGATCTCAAATTAGACGGCCTAAATATCTTCACAATCGAAAAGCTGGAAGAGTGGAGAATCGTGAGGGGAGAATTTCTAGGAAATCGAACTACAAGTCGATATAAAACAATTCAAGATCTTTGGGACGATGAAATTTGATGCTTCATATTTCAAAAGAAATCATTATTTAAAATAAAAACCAAGACCGGTTCTCATTTAAAAACTAAATTAAAAAACTAAGAAATCGATTCAGAAGGGGAGAAAGATATAATTGAGTTCAAATAAGCATCGAAATCAAGAGAATCTTCCAGCCATTTATCTTTATCGGACGTATCTTTCATCGACCCTTGTTGCTCGTTGGTTTCCACTTTAACAGGATTCAAAGTTTCTGTTTCTTGGTTTGATTGTTGTGGTAGTTCTGTAATTGCTGACGCTTGAAAGACGGCTGAATCTTCTGCTTTAGCTACTCTGACGAAACCCGGATATTCGAAACTCGGCTGTCCGCTTTGATGACCGAGATCATTTGCATCTCCGTTGATACCCGGCTGCCCATTAAGTGGACTGATTGTATTCACATCTCCATCCGAAACTTGATGAGGAGGCATGGAATTTCGAAATTCGAAATTCGAACAAGGGATATCATGGCCGTTGATCCATGCATGAGTATATTGCTGATTGACGTCGTCAATTGATCGAGACAAAAACAATGGAGGAAGATTGAAATTATAACCATAGATGGTGGAAGGGATATCTTGGCCATTGTTGGTCGATGCATGAATATATCGCCGATCGACGTCGCCATTTGATTGAGACAAAATCAATGGCGGAAGATTGAAATTATAGCCATAGATGGTGGAAGGGATATCATGGCCGTTCATCGATACATGAATATATCGGCTATCGATGTCACCGTTTGTTCGAGTGAAATTCGATGGAAGATGGTTCAAATTAGTAGCGTTGCTGGTGGAAGGGATCGATTCCATGCTCATCATTGGATTTATCGGATGAACATCGTCGCGTCCAATCCCCTCATTGCTCAACTGTTGGTACGGTTGCATTATCGGATGTCCTTGTGATTGGTTGGGAAATGGAGGCATTCTCGACGAAATCGGTCCCGGATCGATCGGCCCGTTATTAGCTTCGGATTGCTCGATTCTCTTCAACTTCAGCCGATACTTCTACAAATACAAAAAGAAAAAAAAACTTGGTCATTCGATTTTTAATTATTTGCAAAAGTGATTCTAGGGTTCTAAAACTCGAACCTGCAAATGGCTTGCAACCTGATTCCGAGTGATTTCGCTGTCGTTCATAGCTTTAAGAACATTCAACGGCGTTGCATCTGTAGCAGGAAGATGATAATCCAGAAGTAAAAAACTCATAATCTCTTCAAAAAACTCTTTATCAAAAGCTATTTTCAGTGACGATGGTTGAAAATTCTTACTTGCGAGGCCGATCAGATTGGCGGCGCTTTCAAACTTTCGCTTCCTTTCTTCGCTCCACAAAAAACGGGGTCTCTTTTCGGCAGCCATGGCAGCGTTTGTACGATCATCTTCCGAGCTCTTTGCCGTTTCTTCTATCCCTCCATTAGAAGAAGACACGTTCTCTCTTATCTTCAACGATCGTCGCTCGAGTTTCAGTTTTTTTCTGTATCTTTTCCTCGCAGCATGGTGCCATATGTTCTTGACCTGATCGCTGTTCATGGGTTTGATCAGAAAACCAGAGGCTCCATTCTCGATGCTTCGCATGATCGAGCTTACGTTCTCGCCGTCGTCGGGAAACATCACTGCGCGAGGGGATCTCATATCTCAAGATCTTGAACTATGATTTGAATAAATATAATTTGAAAAAAAACGCTCACTGATAGTTGCGAGATTCGTCTCGTCCTTGACATGTTTACAGAGAGAGCCGGAATCCATGTCTGGGATATTGGCGTCGACGAAAACCAGATCTAGACTCCTTTTCTTCTCTCGCAGAATCTTCAGAGCGTCTTTCCCTTTGGTGCAAGTTTTGACTGCAACGAAAACAGTAAGAAAAAAATGATTTTCGTTTTCTTCTTTTTTTATCGTTCAAGAATCAGGATTATGCCGAAAGTTGCAGGAGCTGGATTTAGGGTTTAACGATATCAACGAGATGAGGAAGAGAGAGAATCCCCAAACCCTAAGAGTTTCTTTGGGGTTTAACAGTCTGATTTTAGCTTAGAACAGTGATTTCGCAGGGAATTTCATGGTTTTCGATTCGATTTAAACCCTAATATTTGAAAAAGAAGAGAAAAACAAAGATTCGACGGAGAAGAAATCAAACTGACCTTCGTACGTGAGCTGAGAAAGCACATTCTGTTCCCAAGCCAGAGAGTCTTGATCGCCGTCGATGACCAGAACTTTCATCCCGGCCGGGAATTCTCCGGCTTCAACCTTTTCGTAGAACCCGTTCATCTTTCTTTCGATTCCCTGAGCAGCTTAAATCAGATAAGCTCTTCAAACTGGTGATCTGTTGTGGAAGAGGAGAGTTCCACGAGAGACATAGTTTATTTATAGACACTTAGATCTCCTGATCGAAGTAGGATTGTTCAATCCTACTAGGAATTGAATTATAACTTTACGACTACAAAAGATTTTCCCGTAAGGTTAGAATCGTAAATTTTACTCTGGTATTGGTATGAGCTCGTTTTGATTTTTGAGTAAAAAACCGTGAAATCGAAATCGAGACCGTGGGTCAAAAAAGTTCTAAAATCTAGTAATACATGACTCAAACTCTAATAAAACATAATATAAACCCGTCCAATTACTTAAAACTCGATCCAAAAAACCGGGACCTTTGGTTCTAGTGCCGGTTCCAAAAATATGAAATTGTAAGTTCTAGTTCCGGTTCTATTTCGAGATAAAATCAGGTCAAACCAGCATGTGACCACCCTTAGTCATTTGGATCGATTTATTACAAAGTTATGAAATTATTTACTTATTAAAGGTCGATCTCAATTAAAAAAAAAAGTAATTCAGGGTATATGACGGAAAGAAAAGCCAAGACCAAACCGACCACAAATCAAGCTCAAACGGGTTATGAACCGATCAAACCGAAACCCAATACACAGCTCAAAATCGATAAAAAAAGAAAACTGAAAAACCGATGCTCTCTTAGGTTTCTTTGGTTCTCTTATTCTAAACCAAACCAATTTTTTGATAGATTTTTAAAGTTTTATAGTACTTCAAAATCGAGTTTTGAAAAAAAGTTTATCTCAATTCTCAAAATTATTCAACTTAAATTTATTAAATAATTATAAATTATTTTAAACCAATTTAAAATTGTAGTTCTGGCTATATACTAATATAATAGTAGTGTTAATCAATAATGATGAGCTTAGTGTTTTACGACCCGGCTCGGCCTGTTACTCACGAGTTTTTAAATTGAAACTGGCCTGGCACAGTTAGACCCGGCTGGTTTTACCCACCAGGGGCAAAAATGATAATTTGAAAGATGACGAACCGGGGCGAGAAGAATTGCGTTAGTATAAATAATTGGGACTTCGCGTTTTTCTAGATAATTCATCTTCGGAGATAGAGAGCTCTCCCATTTCTTCTCTTTCTCCCAAACCCTAGCTTGCTGCAAATCAATGGACTCTTTTCAGTCTCGTGTGGAAAACCAAGTCCTTCATCCCAGCGCAGCTGTTGAAGCCCTAGGTCTTCGGCCCCCTGGAAACCCTGCATCGGAAGCCCTAGAGTATAGAAACGAGAATCCCCCTCCGCATGAACTTTCCGATTCGTCAAAATTATTTGATTTCGATGCTCGAAATTCTCTTCTGAGTTCTCGAGAGGGATGCGAGGAGGATGCTAGTAAGGCGCCGAAGTTGGAGATTCAGAGGCCGCTATTGTCTTTCAATGGCTTGACGAACACGCATAGCAGTACGGAGAAAGACGGCTCTGGAGGGGAGGAAGAGACCTCGAGCAGGCGTCGCCGACGCAGTAGGTGGGACCCCCAGCCGGAGTCGAATGATCAGAATGGGAGTGAATCAGGTAGTGGAACGCGAAAGAGGAAATCGAGGTGGGCTGAGGAGGACCCTAAGCAGGTCATTCAGCTTCCTGATTTTATGGGGGGTATTGAGTTTGACCCTGAAATTCAAGCTTTGAACAGTCGCCTTCTTGAGATTAGTAGGATGCTACAGTCTGGTTTGCCTTTGGATGATCGCCCTGAAGGTGCTAGATCTCCTTCCCCTGAACCAATCTATGATAATTTTGGCATTAGAATTAATACTAGGGAGTATCGTGCTCGTGAAAGATTAAACAGAGAGAGACAAGAGATCATATCTCAAATAATAAAAAAGAACCCTGCTTTTAAACCCCCAGCCGATTATAGGCCACCGAAGCTTTATAAAAAACTATACATTCCCATGAAAGAATACCCAGGATATAATTTCATTGGGCTGATTATTGGTCCGAGAGGAAACACCCAGAAGAGGATGGAAAAAGAAACCGGGGCCAAAATTGTGATTAGAGGTAAAGGGTCCATAAAAGAGGGAAGATTGCAACAAAAGAGAGATTTGATGAAACATGATCCCGCCGAAAATGAGGATTTACACGTTCTAGTTGAGGCTGATACGCAGGAATCACTTGATGCAGCTGCTGGAATGGTAGAGAAGCTGTTGCAACCTGTGGATGAAGTATTGAATGAGCATAAGAGACAGCAACTTAGAGAACTTGCCTCCTTGAATGGGACAATAAGGGATGAAGAGTTCTGTAGGTTATGTGGTGAGCCAGGACACAGACAATATGCCTGTCCATCACGCTTTTCTACGTTTAAGAGTGATGTTCTTTGTAAGATATGTGGTGATGGTGGCCATCCTACCATAGACTGTCCTGTGAAGGGAACTACTGGAAAAAAGATGGATGACGAATATCAAAACTTTTTGGCTGAATTAGGAGGAACAGTTCCTGAATCAGCAATCAAGCAAAGCACCATTCTTGCAATTGGTCCTGGAAACACAGGGAGTAATCCTCCTTGGGCTAGTAATACTTCTAGTGTTTCTACAGGATCATCACAAGTAAGTGCAGGGGCAAATGGAGCCAAGCCTATCAAGGAATATGATGATACAAATTTGTACGTTGGCTACTTGCCACCGACCCTCGATGATGATGGGTTGATTAGGTTATTCACGTCGTTTGGAGAAATTGTGATGGCTAAGGTTATTAAGGATCGAGTCACTGGTTTGAGCAAAGGATATGGTTTCGTCAAATACTCCGATATTAACATGGCGAATAATGCAATTGCAAGTATGAACGGCTATCGTCTAGAGGGGAGAACTATTGCTGTAAGAGTTGCCGGCAAGCCACCTCAGCCTACTGTGCCACCTGGCCCTCCACCATCAGCTCCTACATCAGTAGGGCCCACATATCCTGCAGTAAGCCAACATGCTGGTGCCTATCCATCCCAACAGTTTACATTAGGTGGTTCTCATCCCATTGCTCTTCCACCTCCAAGCTATACTCCAGTTCCTTGGGGACCTCCTATTCCATCCCCTTATGCTTCTTACACTCATACTGGTTCAAATGTGTATCCTTCACTTCAAGCTCAGCCCATGGGCCCATATGGGGTTCAATATCCTCCAGGCCAAACTCTTCCTCCTGGTGCTCAGCCTCAGCCAACAACTTCAACCGAAGGACCACATAATCTTCCTCCAGGGGTGCAACCTGATAGCAGTGCTTCGATGACTTTGCCAATTAATATGTATGGAAATTCCTATCCTGGAATGCAGCCAAATAGCCAACCTACATATCCTCATCCATCTTACAATTTTTCACCTTATTATACCGCATATCCTCCCCCTCCTCCTACAGACCAACCCCAAGGAACTGGAAGTGTTCCATGGGGTATCAATCCTCCTCCTGGACCTCCTCCTGGAACTTCTGGAGAGATGCATTTAGTGGGAGCTGATAACCAATCAGAAATGGCAGAGCTGAAATGATTGTCTTACGATGGAATGCGAAGGTATGTAAATTTTCAACTGAAGTTTGAACTAACGTTTCATGTTTGTTTACTTGATTTTCTTAGTGAAATTTTCTAAATTCACTTAACAATCTCTCTAACCTAAAATGAAAATTGTCTTTATTCATTTATTTTCACTCGGTGGAAAAAAGATGTTCTTGATGCAAATGTTTTACCACTTGATTATGTATACTCATGTTAATACTCTACTAATTTTGTTTATAGTAGAGGATTTTAGTTTTACTATATTAGTAGGTGCTGCAACAAAAGCATCTTGGATATCTTCTTGGCCTCTCTCTTTTTTGAAGATTAATTAATTACATTCTCAGTTTGTCATTTTCTCTTTATTTCTCTCAGATTTTCTATGTATCATATACCATTATGAATATTTTTCTATAACTAGTTTTTTCATGGTTAGATTAAGTTTGCATCCCCAACTCTGGCTCTTTCTTTTCTCCCTCTCTGCTCATTCCTTTTGAAGATTTATTTTCACGACGATTGCTTCAATTTTTTGTGCATTAAATTGTAGATTATTTTAACATTATTGTATCTATTTCCAGTTAGTGTGTAATCTATCATCTGTTTTTGAGGAGCAGACACTCTGTGTGCTATCTTCTTTTTTACTGGGTATCATCTGCATAGAAATATGTTACAGATGGATGTACATCGTAGAGACAAAAGATATATTGTCATGCATTCCCAAGTGCTGATGATTTCCTGAGTTATATTTTAAGTTTTGATACTGTCCATAAACAGTAGCTTTAGCAAAATTGGACGAATTAACTTGATTCTTACTCCTCATTTTTGCTGTTCTTGACCATTATTGCTGTGATGTACTAATTTGACAGGCATGATGTTTCTTGGAGCTTTCTGAACCTGATTTCTTACCTCTTGCCATGACTTTGTTGGAAGTTTGCTGAGACTCACAAATTTAACCTTGCTGTTCTGTTATGACATTTGCAGAGATTCAATGGAAGTTCATATGTAGGCCACTTCAAGCACCTATATATTAGATCTATTTTGCCCCTGCTGATTTTGTGGCCGCAGTTTCTATTATAGAATTTTTCTTTTTATTGCTTGGATTTTTATTTAATTTTATTCTGACCTTTCAGGGTTTGACATTTCATTCTGCTACCTTGTTCTCCTGTTTCTCTTTTCTCTTTCAGTTAATTACTTCTGTGTTTGATGCTTTTAAGTTTTACTAAATATTATGGTGCTGTTCCTGTCTTGTTAGCTCATCCAGCAAGGTTTCTGGTCGTCTGATGCATTCTGGAGTAGGTAAAAGAGTTCTCTGATATCGTGATGTGTATTATTTACATGCATATAGATTTTGAACTTGATATCTTTTCAAGTTTCTTGTGGCAGGTTGATGCTTCAGCATTGATTCATTGGGCTTTCAAATGCCCTATCGAGGATCTCTATTTGTTTTATCTCTATGTGCTGCATATTTATTTCTTGCCTTGTCACCCTAATAATCATATCAACAGCTCATTGACTTGCATTTAATAGGCATATTGACGCAAATACTCGTAGAAGCATACGAAACGTATGTTGAGGTTTCTGTGGAGCTTTCACTAAAAATATAAACAAAGTTGTGTTGAATGCAACTTTGTTCTGATCCCTAGATAAATTAACCCATGGATAATACCAACTAAATTCATTTTTTATGATCGGAATGTATTTTTCTACAAATTAACATTTGGATCTTAGCTAGACTACTGCTGGAATTCAGAAAGCTTATATATTATTCTACTAGTTCTTTGTCTTGTTCTTAGTTTAAAAAAATTAAATGTCTGAGTTCGGAAGATCTAATACAGAAGTTCTACAAGGTCTGATAATTTCTGCCGTTTGTTTAGTTGAGCAGAATAGTTGTTTGGATGGTGAGGTCAATCATCCTCTGAAGTTCTTTCCACGTGGAAGATGTTTTGGAATACTTCTTCCATTGGTAAGGTCGGTATGTGTTAGCTCACTTGACTGCTCTTTTGTAGGTCAAAAAGCATCATGGTAACTTTTTTTGGCTTTGGTTTTAGGTATCATTCCCCTAGCATCTGTAGAATTTTTGGAATAATTTCACTGCTCTTCTGACATAGATATTGTTAGCTTGTGATTTTAAGATGCAGGGCTTTTATTCTGACCATGTTTTTCTGTATTTACTCCTAGCTTATTAACTGTTGTTACAATGATAGTTAACCTTACCTTGTGCTTAGCTTCTGACAATTTTTTTAGATAATTTTATGTTTATTTTTTTATTATATAATATTGATGTGTCAGAAAGTGATTGGTTGGTTTAAATAATTTAAATAATTGTTCATAATTGACTACATTCGTAGTATTTTAGCTGAACCAATAATCGATAGGCTTGTCAGAATGTAGAATAAGAGGGGGAAATCATAATATTATTATTTTTATTTTGTGAAAAATTAAATTTAAGCAACTTTTTAAGAAAGATGCCGGGTTGTTTTTCTGTTTTCTTTCAAAAAACATGTTTAAATATAGGCATGTTTATATCAGCTGATCGAATGGCTGCTCTTCGATCGTGTTTTAATATATTGTTTGTATTTTGATACTTTTTGTAAATTAATAATTATATTTGAAAGTGAGTTTTGGTCGAATTAATCAAAAATCTCCGCAAAAATTAGATTATGCATGGATCGATGGCTACATTTTGTTCCATCATTTTAAAATTAACCAACATAGTTAGCAGGAAAATGTTATTATCATTGATTATCAAGATCATTTATATATTCTTGTTTACCATTTTCTAGTTAAGATACCCGCTGTTTGCTCTGCAGCACTTGAGGAATCAAATCTGGCATCCGCCGAAAGAATCAACCCTCTTTCGGCAGGCATGGCAACCTGCTGAATGAGTATTTTTTTGAGCAAAAAATTAAGATAAATAACTAAATATCTCTTTTTTTCCCCAAAAAAATGTCGTGGTGTTTGATGAAGAATCGAAAGATGTGTTTTCGTAAGAGTTATGGGTCTTAATTTCATCACTGAAATCAAGCGCTATACGATATAGTCTAACCGGATATGCTTAAAATAAAAACTTTTTAACCCATTTGAGGGATAAAAACGCCATTTTATTTTGTTTTTTCATGTCTTTTTAATGATCTTTTGTAACTACACCCAATATACTTGAGTAAATCTTTCACTTGTACAATCTCACTCACCAATTCAAGAAAATTATCAAACCTTTTCTGAAAATAAATACTTGAGGCGATCACATAATTCATCCCAGGCTTCCTCTACAGTAGGGTCCTGTCTTTTTGTGAGGAGGCCTAGCTGTGACAGAATAATGGAAAAAGATTTGGATAATCTGGATTAGCTTTTCATCAGTTACCATCTTAAGAGGCAATACACGCGATGTGAGATGTGTTCCAGCAATTAAAATCAATTCACCCAACAAGCTCGATACTTCAAATCAATGATAATTATACTATCGATCAAGAAATTTTAATGTTAATTTTCACTGAGGTGAGATAGATAAACAGAAACAATTAGCGGCAAAATAATGCAATTGATATTACAAAGTCTATAAATAGGACAGCTTGAATGACTACAAATAAAGCATCTATCAACAAGAAAGCTTGTTAAATACAGGTAATGAGATATTTAGGGGAAAAAATTAGATCAAACTTGTTGGTTATCCATATGTTGTTTTTATTTCGTGATTCAAAGGACATGATAGTTGGTTAGAGACTAAACAAACATGACATATTCAAGGGTCTTAAGGTAAGAAAACCTTTTCCATTGCCATTTCAGCAGCAGATTGCTCTGCATCCTCCTTTTTTCTAAATATCCCTGACGTGATAGATAAATTTGGAAGCTGCAAAATGCAACGATAAAGGGAAATTCCCTTCTGCAGAATTGCTAATCCTGGGCAACCACTTTGAGGAGGCTCCAAAACTTCCTCAATGGCTTCACTTCCATATTTTTGGTAGATAATAGCTTTAGGTGTTGGGGAATTTGCCTTATTGGGAGTAAAAGTTGGAAATTCTCTAGCTTCCATCAGTATCAACCTGGTAATACAGAATAAAATTAGCAAAACGATCTAAAATGATGAACGTAAATCATTTCCAAAGGCATAAGAATACAATACAAATACAAATACAAATAAAACACCAAATAAAAGTGAATGTAACAAAATGAATCATATATTTTGAAAGGTCACTCATGAGTGTTCTCTTTCTCGTCCTTTCATAGCTGACCAAACAAAATCAGGCAATTACAAAAGCTCAAAATAAAATAAATATGTATAGTTATCAGATGCAGGCGGATGAATAAAATGCAAATGATATATAGTCGATCACAGAATAAGGACACAACAGTGAGAGCAAAACTAGTAGGAACTAAATTAGCGAAAAACAAACATTTCTTAGGAAAAATCTTCATCGACAAAGAATGAAACCACAAAAAATGCTAGGAAGTGTCATTACTCGGCAACGGTTCTGATAATCGCGAGATTAAAATAGACTCGGCACCAGTGAATGTTTGTCAAAAGATGAAAAGGGAACAATGGAGGAAAGCAATAACGCGTAACTCAGTGCAGCAATAGCAGAGAGGAGGGAGAGCGAGCGAGAGAGAGAGAGAGAGCAGTGAAGAACACATGCTTCTGGTGAGATTTTCGAATAATTTCCGAATAAAGAAGAAATTTATAATAAAGATGAAAGCTCCCAAAATGAAAATTAGTGTAATGTGTAATTTAACCCCTGATGTACAGATTAGTAAGCATTTGAAACCCTAACGTTTCAAAAAAGGAAAAACAAACCCTTAATTTTATTAAAAAATAAATTGATTTGCAACTTCATGCAACGAGCAAAAAAATACAACCCAAAACTAGTAACATCACTTCACAATGTCATTCGTTGGCCACGTTAGGTCTGCACAAACATGCAGCGACCCATAGAGGTAGACAAAATTAGATCAGAATTATAAATCAGACAAGAATCATTGATTTTAATTCGGTATTAATTTTATTTTTTTAAAAACAGTGATTAATAGCCGGTGCCGATTTTCTTGAGTAAAAAATTGTAAAACAAAAACTGTGACCCTAAAATCGAGTAAAACATACCAAAACTCTAATAAAATCTAATATAAATCCTAAAATTTGTTATAAATTTGCTCAATTACTTAAAACTCGATTCAAATACAATAAAAATATATTTTATTGTTGTATTTTAATTTTTTAAATATAAAATAAAATCAGATTAAAACTTGAACAAAACCAGAACCGTTGGTTTTGGTGCCGGTTCTAACAATCTGGAACAGTGAGTTTTGATTTCGATTCTATTTCGAAATAAAAATATGTCGAACCGGCTCATTCATACTCATAATCCCCGACATGACTCATACTCAACGGGTCAATTCAAATATGATATCAATGACAAATTAATGTTGTAGGTCAGGCTAATTAAATGATTGCGAGTTACGCCCATTTACTATGATAACTAAACTCGATCGGTTAATCTATTAGTAGCTGAATTCTTAATGGGTCGGTTTGTCCATTTTGAATCCCGACCCACTCCCACCCTAAACTACGTCGTCGTCGTGTGCATCTGTATGAAAGAAGATTTATGTAACTCGAGTGAAAATGATACAATAATATATTATTGGAATAAACTAATAAATATCTCACATTAAAATAAAAATATATAGGTAAAACAAGGGACACGTGGTAGTAAGTGATTGGTTAAAAATGTAGTAAATCTCTGACCAGCTCAAGTCAAAGCCCTTGATTTAAAAACCACTTCGCCGAACGATATTCCAAACAAATAAACTCACCCAGCCAAAATTTCAAGGCTATTAATCAAAAACAGGAGAGAACCTCAAATTCTCGCAATCGTGCAGCCTCGTTTGAATTGGTTAGTAGTTTTCTTTTTCTTTTTCTCTCCTCTACTTCATGATCTCGGGAAACAGTTCATCAATTTCGTGTTATTTTGTTGTTATTACTGTGTATTAGATTATGTTGCGCTGGGATTGCTTTTTTTGATCTTATGCACGAGATTTTCGGAATTTCTATTTTCGGCTCCTTTTCTTGATTTCTTGCTAGTTTATTTTGTATCTGTAAAAAGCTGGAAGATGATCGATAGATGATTGTTTCTGGAAAGGTACTTAGATGACCTTTCGATTCGATCTGTAGCGTAATTAGCCTTTTGGCATGTCAATTCATTGTTATTTCCAATTGCGCTACATTTTTCTTTTTTTTTTTTCCTTTTTTTGTTTGTTTATGTTGAACTGTCTTCTTTTCATTTTCGCTAAAATCGTGAAGACATTAACTGTATTGCACTTTTATTGGCATAAGTATGTCATTTTTATGTTGTTAGTGTGTTTTGTTTGAATTAATATGTATTCACACATTCAGGTATTTATGCAGATATTTTTGTTGTCTGGTGACAATGTCGTCCGCTATCTCTTCTCAGTGGCCAGAGAAGGCTGGCGGTTTCTTTTCCTCTTCAGGTACATATTTTCCTTAGTTCTCTTATCGTATTCGTATTTTTATTGTAAATAGAATATAAATAACTAAATGATCATCAACTCACAAACTTAAGTTTTTGAGATTGTTGATAATTTTTTATTGTATTAGAACTAGAGGTTAAAAATTCAACCATTCGACAAAATAAAAAATAAAATCTCATAAAAAACTCAACTGTAATGACCAAGAAGAAAAATAGCCTATGAGGGAGAATGTCTAGAGAATATAAATGATTAAATTATTATCACAAGTTAAAGCTTTTGGAATCGTTGGTAATTTTTCATGTACGAATAATTTATAAGTTATAATTTTATTTAGGAGTTAAGCTTAAGGAAGCTGGCCAATCAGCTGGATCATTTGTGGGAGAAGTTGCAAAGGATGCAAAAGGAAATGTTGTAAATGTGGCAGAACGAGTTGGTTCCATGTTTAAGAGTCGATGGGCAATTCTCCAACAACCAGCTACAAGACATGCAGTGCAGGAACAGCTCATAGTTGCTGCTGCTTCAACGGGTACATTTCTTAGGAGAGGTATCTCAGAGACAAAAGAAAAAGTTGTAGTTGGGAAAGGAAAAGTCGAAGAGGTATATTTACTTAGTTCTAGTAATTTGTACGTGAAATTTTTACTAGATTACAGTATCATTATTGATTGGTGTGAAATTTATCTTCATACATTTAATAAAATGTATGATTGACCAAGATTTTAATTGCAATTACATGTCGAGAGTTTATAGATCAGACTCTATATCTTATCCCACTTATCTATCATAGTAATAACAGATAAGATGTAACCATTTATGCTTGAATTTATTTTATATTCATTTCCTTTTTGACATTCAGTCTTGGCAACTTTTTGAACTACATTGGCTGCAAAGTAATTCTTAACTTCTGCAAGTTGGGAACTTTGTGGACTATATTGGCCACAAAGTAATTACAGACTTTTGCAAGAAAAAGTGAGAAGCAATTCCGATTTTGTGGTTGGGTATTAGGAATATCCTTTCTAGTATATTGTAGTTGGAAAAAATATCTATTTTTATTTTTTCACATGAGATATTTTTTTTATTAAGAATTATCCTATTGGCTAATTTTCAAGTGGAAAGACATGAAAGTCTTAACTTGTATTTTTTTGCAAAGGGAGAATTTATCCTCCCTCTTCTTTATATGTATTTGACATCAACATACCTTCTCTCATAGAAAATCATTAAAATGACTTTTAAGTTGGCATAGAAACTTGGAATAGAAGATGGTTACATGATGTGTTCTGTGATTTATTGCATTTAGTGTTATTTTATTTAAACCTGTCTGTACTAGGTTTTACGTGATGACTCATACATATGTTATTTGCAGGTGGCAAAAAAGACTGCACGGAAAAGTAAGACCATTTTGACTGATGTTGAGCGGTGGCAGAAGGTATTGAACACTTGAGCATCAATTTCCGATCTTTCTAATACGTTTTAAAAAGTTTTTAAAAAATCTACTTCATTTGTTCAATATTCAGGGTGTTGCAAGCAGTGATGGTAAGTCTATGAGCCATGTTCATTGAGCTTGTTGAATGGATGCTTCTCTTTTCTCACATTGGGATTTAATTTTTAGTATTTGGAGTACCTATTGACCTTACTGTACAACGGCAGCAATCCAGCCAGCCAATTCCAAATATTCTTGTCAGATGTGCTGATAATCTTATAATATCAGGTATTCAATTTCAGAAAGGATTCATCATTTCAATGATATTTTTTTGTCATCTTTCAACCAATAGCCTTTATATCACTAATTTTTTTTGTTTGAGCTTTAGGGTTAAATTCCCCAAACCTATTCAAAACAGATGGAGATAGAAAAGTTATTCTGGAATTGGTCTCAATGTATAATCAAGGTAAAGCAAACATTATATTATTTCAGGTTTAGCCTGGAGATGAACACAAGATGTTAGAAAACTTTAATAAATTCGGACTTTGCAGATTCAAATGCGTTGTTACCGGACGGTGTAAGTTCAGTCGATGTTGCTGCTCTTATTAAATGCTACCTAGCCAGCCTCCCTGAGCCTCTAACAACATTTGATCTTTATAATGAGATCAAAGAAGCTCGCTCCAGTGTACATTCAATGAAAAATGTATTGAGAAGACTACCAAATGTGAATTACATGACCTTGGAATTCATAACTGCATTACTTCTCCGACTTAGTCAAAAATCACTTCTAAACAAGGCAAGCTCTCTCTCATACAATTGTATGAGATATTTTTTGGATTTGTATTTTCTTTGCAGCTAATTATTTGTTTTTTGTATTTTATATCTTTGTACGTAATAAATTAGTGCTTGCTTTTTAAGAAGGAGAAATAAATAAAAGATTTATGTTTTCCCTTTCAACTTTATTAACATGTTTGATAACATATTTATTCAGATGGATGCTCGAAGCCTAGCAACGGAGATGGCTCCTGTAATTATGTGGCAGAAGGAACAGAAACAGGAGTATTATCGGCAATACTGGAATACGAAACCTTCTTCAAAAAGAACATTGGATCCACCATCTTGGGACATGCTTACTGGTGCGTTTGATCCTTCCTCAAAGTTTGGTTTTGTGTTATTAGTCAATGGATTACTATTTGAACTGGGGATTTCTAGCAACCACTAAAAAAGTGATAATTAGCTCAATCTGAATAAATATTTTAATTAGTCAATGGATTACATTTTAAATTTTTAATTCTATCAATTAATACCTTAAAATATTAAAGTATTTTTAACTAACACGTTAAACTTTAAAGTTTTATCATCAAATAACTTATCATTAATTTTTTGTTCAGATACATCTTTTTATAATTTTTTTTTCGATCATCCTAATCAGGAATATATAATTATTCAAAAAAAAATTGAAGTTAAATTATAAAAAAACTTAATTAACTTAAAGTTAACGATAAAATATTTGTTGATAATTTTTTTAAATTTGAGGTATTAATTGATAAATTAAAACTTCAGTTAAAAAATAGTAATACTTTGAGATGTCAATTGATATAATTAAAATTTAAGGCTTCAGTTTAAAAACATGTCTAATTTTAGGGTGTCCATTGATAACTATCATAAATTGTTATTAGTCTTTCTCGCATTTTGTTGATATTCTATATTCTTGTGTGTAAATATATTGTTTGTGCACATTAACACTTTTTATTGTTTCACAAATGAAAAAGAATGGGAAGATTTAATTACAAAGTTAATTCATCCAATTCAACATCAAGTTGCACATCCTCCTTGTTTCTCATAATTGTCATGGTTAATTGGCTATATTTTGCATAAAAAAATATATGGATAAAAAATAACAATCATGAATCATCCAAAGTAAAATTCCTTATGAATTGAAAAAGAAAAGAGAAAAAAAGGAAGCTGATTTTTTGTTTTTTCGTTTTTTTTTCCTTTCTGGTTGCATCAGAAGAAAGTGAAGGTTCAGATGCATCCTCCTATATTCCATTAGATGATGGCATGCCTATTGACTTTGGTGCCATTGAAGTAGTTCAGTGTCTCATTGAACACCACAATGCAATATTCACTGATGCAAACGAGACAATCTGGCGATGAATCAACCTTATTTTGGATTCGTATTGTCTCAGCAGGTTAGTGTCGAAGTCTTTATATTGCAAAAATATTAACATAATAAATCATGTACATGTCTACAATTCCAACTATCTCTATGTGCTTTTTGAAAACGGAGTTACCGCTACTCTTTTTTGTATCTAGAAAATCTCTTTGTTTACGAGTATTGTTCACCTCAAGATACAATGGCGTTATGTAGTTTAGAAAAATAGGATACAACCTGGTTGTTACTTTCAGAATAATGTTAGGTTCACTGTCTAAGCATATTTTTTTATTGTACACGTTGATGTGTCTAGTTGTAATTGGTCTAGTTAAAATACATTAATATTTGACAATTAAAATAATTATTTATTGTACTAATCACAACTCGACATGTCAGCTTGTACGATAACAAAGTATGATCAGAATGTAAACATAGCGTTACCCTTACTTTAATAGTTTTGGTCAATCTTAAAAATACATTCATGTGTTATTATTTTAAGTTCCACTAGTTGGAGAAATGGTTATACTAATCAACAAATATTAAATTATATTGATTGTTAGGTTACACACGTTCTAATTGCCCAGCGTGAGTTTTTGTGCATGTAAGTTTGCCCATTACTAGACTAGTTTCTTTCTCCTGCTTAGTGTAAGAAAATCAGGCGCAAATTTGACCTAAATTTGATAGAATGGAAAGTTTTTTTTCCAATTCTTGCTTCCCCTGGATCTTAAGTTTGGTCATTGAGACTTCATTTGTTAGTTTTGATAGAATGAAAACACAGGTTCTAATTGTCTAGCGTGAGTTTTTGTGCCTGTAAGTTTGCCCATTCCTAGACTAGTTTCTTTCTCCTGCTTAGTGTAAGAAAATCAGGCCCATATTTTACCTAAATTTGATAGAATATAAATTTTTTTGTCCAATTCTGGCTTCCCCTGGATCTTAAGTTTGCTCATTGAGACTTCATTTGTTAGTTAAGACTATCACAAACTTCCCGTTTAGGGTCGCGGCTCTAGCTACAGGAGCCATGGCGCTTAGTGATCAAATATAGTTTTTAGATTGCATGTGTATGAGAAATTAAATGGTCTACTTACGAAGCATTTTCGTGCGATAATTTGGTTGAAATTGTGTGAATTATTTGTATATGTTCCTGGATTGGAAATAGGTGATTGAGTAAAGAAAAGTAAAATATGGAAGCATTTTTCGATGAAAGATTTATTACAATCATCGAACACCGATAGAAAACGTAGTGAAATCAAGGAAATTAGTTTCGTTTTAGATTGATGAAGACCTTCACTTCGCTTGCACCAACTTTAATTGATTTTTTTTATCAAATTTACGATTGAATTGTTTTTTTTTTATAAACTATCGTTGATTTGATTTTTTTATCTTTAGATCATTTTTGTTTAGGTTATGGATTGGTTTTAGTTAGGGGTGGAAACCGATTCAATTTTAACCAAAATCGAACCAAACTGAACTGATACCATCTAACATTAAAAAAAAACAAGCCAAAATCCAAAAAAACCGAAGTCCAAACTGACCCAAAATAGAAAAAACCAAAGAGGACCTAAAAAACAAAAACCGAAATTACACCTAACTGAAAAACCAAAGTCGTTGGTTAATTTTGGTCCGGATTGAAGCATGTCTTTAACATCACAAGGCTTTCTAAATCGGTTCAATTTTAACCAAAAATCAAACGAAACCGAACTGATATTATCTAACATTAAAAAAAAGCCAAAAACCGAAAAAACCAAAATCCGAACTGACCCAAAATAGAAAAAACCAAAGAGGATCTGAAAATGGAAAACCGAAATCACACCAAGAAGTTTGTTAGTTAATTTTGGCCGTTGATTGAAGCATGTCTTGAACATCACAAGGCTTTCTAAATCAACGAGTGACCAAGTCCAATCAATCCAATTATTGGATAAGAATCCATACTCTTAACATTTAAATCATTGTTTTCACATCTAAAATATTATTAAAAAAACTCGTGTTTTCTAATTTAAGATAAAAAGAAGTGTTCAAGACGCTTGTAAATATAAAAGGAAACTGAATATCTACACTAAGCCACCATTCTTGTTTCTTCCTCCTATTCTTAATATATTTAATCCCAAAGTAGGAAAATATAATATCAATCACCATGCTAGATGGCAATTTGTTCCTCGTCCCTCTCGGGATTCGATAAATACTCGTCGGATTTTAAGGAAGCCCGTCAGTCAATGCCGACGAGGTTGCATGAAACCATTTTTAGCTCGGCAGAACCACATTGGCACCATGTTTCGGACTAGAACTGAAAGTTTTGGTCTGGTCGTTTGAGTTGAAAAACTGTAAAATCAAAACTGAACTGTAGGTAGTAAAATGACGTAGAATCAGGCAAATCTGACCAAAATAAAATAAAACTCAAAAATCGATTCTAAACTCGAACCAATCTCTTTTTTTAAAATATAACATAACAGAAATCAAATTGAAACTACACAATTTTGATTCTGGTTCTAAATTTTGAAACCATAGCCACTAGTTTCAATTTTTTTTCAGAATGAAATCGGTTCGGACCTGAATCGTCACACTCCTAACCAAAACCAACTCCAACTCCTCCAAAAATTGATTTAAATCAAGGGTCAAAGGCTCAAAGCCGATTTGGCCTACCCATATGGAAAGTGGAGACCAAGAATGCAACTACAACAATAATAGTGTTCCATCAAAGTTGTATGGCTTTTGCCTTCAATAATGTGGGGGAAGATAAGGCCACATACTTAGTGCGAAAGAATTTGGTGGCAATAATAAGTTGGCTTCGAACCATTTAGCCACTTGTATTTTAATGCATTTGTCACTTTCCTAATTATTAGTCGCACCGCATTAATTGTATCCGTATATGATCGTAAATTTTGCAAACTCGCTTTCATTTCTTTAACCCTCTATTACTTCGATACGTCCGTTTCAAAATTTAGCTGGATTTTCATTTATAAGAACGATTTGTAATACACAAGTTATATATCAGTGTTATTGTAGTATTATAAGGCTTGTAATAGAGATTATTCTTTTGGTATTTGAAGTACGGAAGGTTAAAGGTGCTTGTAATGTTACGGCTCCTCGTCTCGTCCTTCACTCGGTGGCAATTTACTCGTCATCAACCGATCGAAATCTTCGACCGATGAGTCGTAACATGGAGGATTGGATTCCTCCAATGGGAGAGTTTAATCCCTAATAATTTTATCATGAGAGTTTTAAACCCTGCGCGATACTATGCGTATTAAGTTTTTAATTTAATAGCATAGCCTCTTTATTTGACTCGTGAGTTGTCCTTGACGATGATTTTTTAAGAGACTGCGTGATTTATCTCGAATTAAATATAAAAAGATTGTTAGCATATGAAGTTATTTTATATAAAGATAAGTATCATGTGTCAATTTAACAATTAAATACTTGCATATGTTAGGAGTAGGCAGAACCTGACCGCTACCATAAACTGAATCAAAACGATCAGTTTTAGTCTGATTTTGATCAAATTTTTGTTTTTAACCTGTCAATTTAACAATTAAATACTTGTTAGGAGTAAGCAGAACCTGACTGCTATCGTAAACTGAATCAAAACGATCAGTTTTGGTCGGGTTCTGATCAAATTTTTGTTTTTAACCATAAAGTTTAAAAATTATAGAATAAAAATATCATTCCCATCTTATTTCTTTTATTATTTCATAAATATATTTATTTATATGACAAATAAAAAGGTTATTTTATTTCACGATAAAAATATATTTATTTTAATTATATATATTTATTTTAATTATATATATTAAAAATATTTTAATTTAACTAATCAAAATTAAAAAGGTTATTTTATTTCACGATAAAAATTGGTATTTATTACAATAAAGAATTGGATAAAGATGGAAGTCCCCTCATGACGTGTCAACAAAGTAATTCATCATCGTACGGTCACCGGCGGAGATCAACGCGCCAACATTTACGACGGTTACCTTTTCCTTTCCCCCCCAAAGTGAACTTCTCGTTAAAATCGGGATCTTCCTCTCTCTCTCTCTGCCTCCTCTCCGTCCAATTCCCGTTTATCACGCTCCAGAACCTTCTTCGTGAATCTTTCGCTGTTAAACTCCGCTGTTCATCATTGTTCGATCTTTATTTCGTGGAATTTTCGATCTGTTTTTGGTGTGTAATGCATGTTTAATTCTGCTGATCTTCGTTGAGCCGAGCTTAGAGTGAGCTGTGATGGAAGACGGTGACTCCCAGAACAAATTGTGCTCTGCCGAATTACAGAATGGAGCTCGCGATGTTTGGAGCTGTAAGGATAAGGATTCTTCCTCGGTTGATCATCTTGTGATTATGGTACATGGCATCCTTGGAAGGTGAGGGATTTAGTTTGGATTGATTTTGATTTGATTTCATTCAAAATTGAGGGTCTCTATTGGTTCCAACATTTGAATCATACATTTCACTGCATCAGACAAAAAATGGATCCCTGCCTTTGCCCTTATTTTTAACGGATTGCAATTCTGGATTTGACCTTTTCTGGCCTTTCGCAGTAAAACTTTAGCTAGAACTATCATTCTGTCAAAATTCTGTTTAAATTCCCGTTAATGTTTATTTTTCTTGTAATTATTCTTTTTATTTTTGCTAGGTCTTTGCATGTGTATGACTTTATTTTTATTGTCACTCTTGATTTCTTTTTTGAGGATCCATGAATGATAATATTTTGAATCTGTAATGATAAATTTTATCCACTGTCGCACATGGCTTGTCCCATAAACATATTCAGTTTGAAGTCTGATATTTATCTTGATTGTTGAAAATTGTTCTCCATCAATGTGTGCAGTGCTACAGACTGGAAGTTTGGGGCAGAGCAGTTTGTTAAAATGTTTCCTGACAAAGTTTTTGTTCATTGTAAGTTGATCATATGCCTTTGGAATGTTTTTTTTTTGTATTATTTGAGCAAAAAATAATTTTTTCAACATTTTTCCAGGTAGCGAGCGAAATGTTTCGACATTGTCACTAGATGGTGTTGATGTGATGGGTGAGCGGCTGGCAAAAGAGGTTTGTAAATTGTGTTTTATAGGCATCTGATTTTAAATCAGTATTTGGGCTTGAATTTTTTAGTCTTTGGGGTTGATTGCTAAGCTACATAATTCTCTTGGTTCTGATAATTTTTCTTTAATTTCCAATGCAGGTTTTAGAATTGATTCAAAGGAAGCCTGGTCTTCGTAAAATTTCTTTTATTGCACATTCTGTTGGGGGCTTGGTCGCTAGGTATGCGATTGGGCAATTATATAGGTCACCTAAAAAAGAGATTGAAGATAACACATTCTCTACTAAATACCAAGAAGAATCGGCCGGTACAATATGTGGTTTGGAGGCTGTGAATTTCATCACTGTAGCAACACCACATCTTGGTTCGAGGGGTAATAAACAGGTACCCCCATCCTTTCCAAGGAGCTACAGCATGTGGTTTGAATATATATGATTCTTTTTATTGTTATTCTGGCCTAATATGCAAGGATGCAGTTACAATACCATTAGGATGAGTGTGCTAAATCTGCTATTAAGAATTATTCGTTGAGCTTTCTTCTGGATATTGAGTAGGAGTCCTAATCTCGAACCCAATTCAAGTCCAAATTTCCATTCTTTTCGTGCAATCTTCCATCCAATGGTTGCAGTAGGAAACCATTCTTAATCTGAATATTTTTGGATAGTCTTAACTGTCCTGCCTTGCTTTGCTCACGTGAGAAGGGGAGCATCTGTGACCAAGTCAGTCATGTTTTCATTCATTTAGAATTTGGGCTCTTCTTTATTTTTTATTATTTTTCCCTCTCTTCTCTTTTTTTTTCTTTTCTTATTCCCTTCTATCACTCCTTAAGTCCCATAGGGTTCATCCTTAGAATCTGACCCATTTTTCATTGAGCAAAAGGTACGAAATAAATCAGAGATGGAATGTTGAGCTGTCAAAGTGGTTACAATTGCATTTCTGGACAATTTTTCTTGGGGTAGATTTCAGATAGATACTTTGATATGGAGAAGAGAAGGATGGAAATTCATGTTTATTCTTTTGTTATGACTGGCATTTTGTCTGTGTAGGAACCACTCTTATAGGAAGGAGTCGAGTCTGAGCTCGTGGTTTAGGTATTAAAGTTTTGAGTATGTGGAGGGTTTCATTATGCAAGCATTCCTATGTATGGTCGAGCGCCTAGCTCATGAGTTTCAGTGTGTAAAGTGTATTCTAGTGCTACCTCTTCATCGTAACACCATCAACACTGATTGTCGAAATATTATAATATAATGATTCTAGGTAGTAAATCGAAAAGCTTGATGTTGGGGAATCTCATTGATTTACTCAAAAGACATGAAACATATGGCTAGCATCTCCATCCATATGTCAATGAAGTTATGATTGGCGTTTTATCTGTGTAGCAACCATTCTTATTGGAAGACTCGAGTCTGAGCTCGTGGTTAGGGTATTAAAGTTGTAACTTATAAGGAGTCTGTGGAGGGTTTCATTTTGCAAGTATTCCTTAGTCTACGGTTGAACACCTAGCTCGTGAGTTTCAGTGTGCTCTTTGTCATCACACCATCTTGAATAAATTACAAACATTCCTGATCGAGACTTAGTACTGTGATTGTCAGAGATTTATACTATATGCTTCTAGGTATTAAATCAAAGAGTCATGATCTTGAGTTTTCAAAAGCATGGGGTGTTATAATTTATGCTCCAAAGTATCATTTCCTTTCTTACAACCTTCCCATATCTTTTATTCCAATCCCGCTTCTCTCTGACAAACTCATAGTTATTTCAAATTTCTTATATCGTACCTAACAAAGTATTTAAGTCATAATTTAGGTACCTAACAAAGGACTTTATGTTATTACAAGTTTCCACCACTTATACATTCTATTGATTTTAGTTCATTTGTATTTGCTGTCGTCTACTTGCTTGTCCATGATCTTCTTCGGTTCTTTTATAAACTGCTCTCAATGTGGTTGATTTTTATTATCAATTACTCCTCATTTGTTTGTAGGTTCCGTTTCTTTTTGGCGTACCTGCTTTTGAGAAGGTTGCTACTCTTGTTATCCATTTGATATTCAGAAGAACAGGTCGTCATCTTTTCCTGAAAGATGATGAAGGAAAGCCTCCACTGCTTAAACGAATGATAGAAGATGATGGCGAATCTTATTTTATGTATGTCATGTATACTAGTGCTTTTTTCCATAATATTGGTTAAGATTATCATTGGTTTCACTATCTTCAGTAGCTATCCATGAAGTTCAGATATATTGATTAACAATTAATTAATGCAGGTCTGCATTGCGCTTATTCATACGTAGAGTGGTATATTCAAATGTGGGCTATGACCGTATCCTCTATCTAGTCTTTACAAATTATATTTTTTTCAAGAATCTAAATTCAACAACATATCTACAGCATTACATTCATTCTTAACAAAACACTCAAGATATCGTTGGGTGGAGAACTTCGTCAATTAGAAGAGACTGCGAGCTTCCAAGGGTACTCCAATATTTTGCTCGCTTTGTATTAATCTGAGCACTGAATTTTCCAATTTTTGTTAAGTTAATTTATATATAATATATATATGATGATTCTCAGTGGGACGACACTCTCAATGAAAACTATCCGCACATTGTATATGAAGAACATTCCAAGGCAATCAATGGCGACCAATGTGAACCTCCATCAACAGTAATGGAATACAATTGCTTGGACAAGCTGGAAGGTTAGTTTCGAAATACACGAGATATCTCCAGCTCACTTGATTTATGATTGTAGTTTCTTTATTTTCAATCCTGCCTTTTCCTTCTGCCTACTTTATCTCTCTATCGAAGTCAAATTATTCTGAATGCTATTTATCGCTTATTTGGAGTTATCTCTTCAGAGGAATTGGTGTCTGGATTATCTCGTGTTTCGTGGGAAAAAGTAGATGTTAGCTTCCACAATTCCAAGCATAAGTTTGCTGCTCATAGTGTTATTCAGGTGCCGCATCTTTCCATCCTTCCCATCTTGTTCCTTATTTTGACCTATTTTATTGTTTTCCCATTATATATATATTAGTTATTTTTTGTCATATCTCTCGACGTGTCGTCACGTGATTGAACTAATTTAAATAAAAAATAATTATTTTTATTTTTATTTATTAAATGTATTTGAATCAATTCAATCATATTGTGTCATGTCACACGTCAAGAGATATGACATGAGACCAAATCTAGATTAACTCATATGTGTATATGTTTGATATGAGATCACATCTAGTTCGACAATGGATAAAGTCAAACTTTGGTTGACAGTTTACACTTGATCCACCATATACTTCTTTTAGATCAAATTTTAGTATATTTTTATTCATTAAATACATGTGCAGTTTGAATCTTATGTGACATATTTGATTACTTCCATTTAATGGGATCCATGCATTGTGCAGGTTAAAGACCAAAGTTCGCACATCGAAGGTGCGGACGTGATTCGTCACATGATCGATCATTTTGTGACATAGAATCTCCAATTTCTAACACAACCCGTGGTTGAAGATGAGCTCAAAAAGAGGATACTCAACTCATCCATCCAATTTTTTAATTCATACGCTTGTGTTTACTACCAAGGCTTCGCAGTCTACTCTTGTTCTTATTTTCACTTTTTTAGAAGTATTCCAACTGTTAATAACTATGCAGCTTCATTCGTTGTTGCACAAAAATAAATATATAAATAATTATTTTCTTTTTCTTTTTTTAATTTTATGCGCGCGAAAGTGAGTTTCAAATCATATAAAAGTCTTTTTTCCTTGTAGTTTGGAAAAGAGTAAGATGGATCAATGCTCTTGAATTTGACTTAGAAATAAGTCATCTAAATCTTGTCTGCTCTTTTGAAAAAATTGGTAAACAGTTGAATCTCAAAATTGGCCCAAAACCGATAAATCAAATGTTTGGATTTCGGTTTTAAATTTCCAGCATCGAACCAATTTTTGTTTGACTCATCAACGCACTGAACCGAACCGATTACACCCATTATCTTAATGCATTTATGTTGAAAAGTAAACAGCTAATATCAACGCTGTTAATTAATCCACATCAAAGCCATGATCACGATTATGTAATCCTAGCTGACGTGGCAATTGTCTCTTGGCCGCCGCCACCTTTTTGTCGTTTGTGCTTTGTCAAGATTTAATTACAACCATCGGATCCCTTCAACGACCTTAATTAGAGCATATTAGAGTAGACATAAGAAAAATAAAGAATATAAATAGGAAATTATTGATTTTTAGAGAAATCCAAAATAATATGAATGTATTATTAGAACTATTCGGCACATATATATATTTAATAAGATTATATTTATTTTAAATATTTACACTCCAATCTTATACCAATATGAAATTAATCGGTAATAAGTTAAAATATGATCTTCCTTGCACTATTTAAAAAGACCATAGTTTTGCTGTTATTTTAAAGTATTTAGGCACGTGATTTTATCCATTTTCTCTTTTTTGAGCTTATCTCAAACACAAATTATTATTTGGGGGCCATCTATATCAATATTTAATAATAGTAAATACATATTACATAATATAAATACTCCAAGCCCATTTCGTCTCTCCTTTCAAACTCTCTCGCTCCTGCAAATCAAGACAACAAAGACGATGCCCGTTTGGTAGATTTGGAACAGGACAGCAAAGATGAACGAAGCAATCATGGTAGACTCTAGTGTTCCTCGTACGTCGGGATACGATCGTTTCATACCCTACTTGACGGAGGAATGGGGAGATTTGCCGTTTAAAGTCGACGACGAAGAAGACATGATCGTCTTCAACTCTCTCTACCACGCAGTTTCCCATGGATGGTCACCTCTGGATTCGACCCTGCCCTCCCCCGCCGTCAAGAAAGAGATGGCGGAGCCAAGTCCCGCTCCGCCGGCGACGGGGCGGCGGTACAGAGGAGTCAGACGGCGGCCGTGGGGGAAATTCGCGGCGGAGATAAGAGATTCGACGAGGAACGGGGTTAGAGTCTGGCTTGGCACTTACCAAACGGCTGAGTCGGCAGCTTTGGCTTATGATCGAGCCGCTTACCGAATTCGTGGCTCGAAAGCTTTGCTTAATTTTCCGGACCGGATTTCGAGTGACGAGCCAGAGCCGCAGAGAGTCAAGGCTAAGCGGAAATCGCCGGCGCTGAGTGCCGGCCGGGTAAGCTGCTCCGGTAACAAAATGAAAGGCTCGCCGGAAGCGATTATTGAAATGGGGAGTTATCCGGTGTATCAATGCGCCTACAAAATTGGCAAAATGACAGTTGGCGAGCATCTATTGGCTGATGAATATCTTGATATTGTGAGTTGACCCAATTGGACAAATCTCAAGGGTAACGTGCAATTTCATCGATCGATGATGATAGCATGTGGGCCTCACTGTAGGACCCATACATATTTATATTATATAACAACAATAATAATTGAATTTATAAATACATATATAACTTAAAATCTTGTTTGTCTTGAAGCCAATAAAAAATCTTGGACCTGATTGATGCCATGGTACTCCTTTTTTATTTAAATAATAGTAATAAGATAATATCGCTGATATTTCAATTATTTATTAAAAAGTCAAACTGCAAAGCGAAATTATATATTTTTTAAATTAAAATTAAATTATTACCTGATAAAGAATTTATAAAATAGAATTACATTATTTATTGAATATTAGTGGATCACTTGATTTTGACTACCATTCTTTCCAAATAAACCCAGTACCAGCCCAAAAATTGATAAATCGATCAACCGATCCAATTGAAAACCAAACAAAAAAACCGAGATTATTTAAATTTGATTGGTTTTAAATTTCAAAAACCAAACCATTTTGGTGTCGCGTTTCATATCATCTACCATATAATTACAATAGACTACAACATCGCACATCTAATCTCAAACATACCACATTCGATGTCATAGTCGGTCAGCCATGGGTGTCGGATTACATCATATGCTTCATCTTCCATTTTCAAAGGGTGAATGGAAATGCAACAAGAATTCTCCAAATTTCTCCAAAAGATTCATCAAAATTTCTCCAAAAGATTGATCCAAATTCATTTTATACAAGAAATTCCAAGCAAAATCTCATCAACACAGTCTTTAGCCTAATCAGAATTCAAAGGATAATCAAGTTCAACAACATAGGCATGCGCAACTGTGAGACCGGATCTTTTTCATCGTCGAAAAGCATTTACATCGCTCGACCCTGACTTTCCTTGCGAATAATATACCCTTCGTCGAATGCTCTCCTCTATTGTCGAGCTTCCGACCTTGGCAGCACCATACACGGTTTTCTGAGCAGCGTCCATGAAATTCTGGCTACTACAGACATTGGACCGGGTTAGCTCTCGAGCATCGTCTTCATCTGCCTTTTTTATACGTTTCCATCTTTGCTCTTCGTGCACCTCTGCATCGAGCTGCATCTCTCTAAGCCTAGCAGCTCTTTCTTCTTCCGATAGCTTCGCAGAAACATTACGCCTTTTACACTGCACTTCGCTAGAAAGATTTGAAGGACCGGGTTTGTAAGATCTTGTTTCGTGAGTGTCTTCGCTTTGCCTCTGTATTTTCATATCCTGCTTCTTTCTATCTTCATAATGGTGTCCCTCCTGATCAGATTTGTTATTTGTTCTCTTAACAAAGCTATGAGATTCTGATCTTGGACTGCCTTTTTCGTATCCACGGCCGTTCATATCTTCTGGGGATTTGAAATTTTTGTGAGGGTTTTCTTCCTTTGAACTTCCTATTTTCTTGGGTCTATCGTCAAAGTATGATTTGTCTGCATGCCTTAAGCTCTTATGCCTGTCAGCTTTTCGCCTTTTCTTCCCATCACCATCCAAATCATTTGAATCTGAATCTTCTTCTGAAGATGAATCTTTTCGATGGTTTCTTTTCCTATGATGGTGCTTCCTTCGTCCTTCCTTCTTTTCGTGGGCCTTTGCTTCCTTATTTTGTTTCACCTAAAAAGAGCATAATTAAAAAAAATAAGAAAATACTAGTCAACATCTTAACTTAATCAACTAAAGCCTAAAACAAAATATTTGATCCAATACATTTCTAAACATAACTGTGTAATAATCTAGGTCACAGTTCCAAAGATTCGATAAACAAATTTGGTAAAGCTATTGAATCTTCTTCAAGATTGCAAAATAAAATAGCAAGAAAGTGTATTTCAGATCATGGGAAGCACGATAACAGCATTTTGCAATCTCATGCCTAGAAATTTTGGTGGGTCTGTAAAGTCCACAGACTCTCTTATGTGGTGTTTGGTATATTGTCCTTGTAATATTCATTGTGCTTATTTCAAAATTAGCAAATAGATTACTAAAGTGAAATTAATTTTCATAGCAGTGACCTTAAACCAGCATTCAGATACTGAAATAACTATAATTAAGTAAATAATTGATGTATTGAAAAGTATAACAATAGTTAAAGGGACCTAGTCATGGTAGATCATCAAACTTGAATTAATAAACTTCACTAAGGGTGGATATGTATTACCACCAATGGGAAGTCAATCCAAATGTGAGATAGAAGTTGCATCCCCCAGATTTCACCAGTAAGAAACCATTTTTTATGATACTTACGTAAAAAAATGTAGGCATATGATAAAAGACCCACTAGAAGTTAAGAAACATGAAACTAAGAAAGAATTGAATATGGTTCCAGCCTGTAACATAATTCAGACAGAAGATAAAAAATGCACTTCAATTCATCCCATTATACAACCATCATTCCTTTTCTCTCATCAACGGTATAAAGCAGGCAAAGTATTGAGAATGAAATACAAGCAGTGGGGGGAAAATGGTCAACAAGAGAGGAAATGGGACTGACTGATTTTTGAATCATCGACATTTGAACGGGGTTGTTTCTAATGCGAGCAAGAGCTTCTTGCTCGCGCTGACGAATCATTAGCAAAGGATCGGAATGAAGTTTTCTCCAAGCATCGTTTGAGGAGTGTGGTTTATCTTCGAACAAAGCTCCTGGGGCAGCAGCTTCCTTCAGAAAAAAAAAAAAGACAATGAGAAAAACAAAAGATTGGACCCGCATCTTCAGACTAAATAACATTATAGATCTGAAATGACAAAGTCAAAACACCTTCGAAGAAGAAGCGGAAGCGGATGCAGAAGCAGTAGAGGTGCCAGGAAGAGCTTCAAGAGCCTTAAATCCATCCGAATTGCTACTCTTTCCAACAGCTAAACCCGACTCATATAAAAAATCTAATCTCTCCTGCCTTCTGCAAATCGCAAGATCAAATTGTCAAAAATAAAATCGCATCCACCGATATCAGGGTGGATACGAAAATTCAAAACCCTAGCCACCAGAAAATTATTCGACCCAAAGAACAACCGACTAGAAATTAACCCCAAAAAAAACCTGCAAAAATCTGAATAAGCAAAGGGGAATCAAAGAGAAACAAGGAAGAACTCACGGAACGAGGCCAGCTTGCTCCTGAAGAAGACGAAACTCATGACGCTCTCTTTCCTCGTGGATCTGCTTCCGAAGCTCCTCCAATTTCTTCTGCTCGGCCTCGTGCTTTTGCTCAGCTTTCCAGACGTTCTCGATGTTGCGAAGACTCCCAGTGTGCCATCCCTTCTTGTTCAGAAACTTCAACGCCATAGCCCTTCCTCCTCTGCCTCTAACCTCTTCGCCTCCTTCGCCTCCTTCGCCTTCCCCGCTTCGTCGATTTCTCGTCTCGGCTGACAAATTCTATATACTTATAAAACTAAAGGTAACATCAATTTACCCCCAAACTTTAGAACTATTTGCAAATAGAGTTTTTTTTCTTTATAACAAACCCTTCAAATTAATTTTTTTCCACAACCACCCCACATTGGATTTTCGTCGCAGATTGAAACGATCGTCAAAGACTCCGTACCGAAAGAAATATTCGTAATTTCGAAGTACTTATCATCGAGAAAAAAATTCAAGATATTTATAAAGCTCGTGATTTAAAATTATGTTTATCTTCGCAGTAATGAAAATAGGAAAAGTAATTTAAACGATAAATACTATTTTTAATTTCATAACATATTTTTTTGCTCTAATAAAACCGGATTAAAGCACAAAAAATAATAATGAAATAATGAGAAATTGGCTCTAATTTTAGGATAATTCTAATATTATTTTTTATTATATTTTTTATTATACGTACTGACATGTTGTATATCAATTTGTATAATAAATATAATAAATAATTAATTTACATTTTTTCCTATCCTTATTAAATCGCAAAGTAGATTTCTCATTCGGGTAAATCATGAACATAGAAACGAATACTATTGCAATGATTTTTTGATTGAAAAAAATTAAGAAGATTATATTTAAAATTAAAATATAAAAACCTTAGGGTTTCAATTTTTTATGACTTTTTATCGATTTCGAACTTGTTTTGCTTGTTTATCAAAACCTTAGGGTTTGATTTATTGATTACTCTTTAGAATATGTATACTTTTATTGCATAGCATATTAGTTATCTTCTAATATTAAATATTGGGACATGCCCAGAAAGGGTCCCGATTTTATCCCAAAATAAAACTCGAAGTCGAACTCACAGTTCTGGATTTTTAGAATCGAAACAATTACAGTTTTAACCTGATTTTATTTTATATTAAAAAATTAAAAATAACAATAAACTATGTATTTTTATTATATTTGGGCTATGTCTTAAGTAATTATGCGGGTTTATATTAAATTTTATTAGAATTTTTGTCTGATTTTATTCGATTTTAAAATTATTTTTACTCACTGACTTAATTCCAGTTTCATGATTTTCTACTTCTGAAAATCGGCACAGCAGCTCATAAATTCCGATTTTTAAAAATTAGAATCAAGATTAGATTAAAACTAGTAATTCTGGTCTAATTTGTGATTATAGTCTGATTTTTTTTTATTTTTAATGCGGATCATCCTTATAATTGAAAATAAAATCATTTAATTTGATTTATTTTTTTTAAAATTAAAAATAATTCTCGAAATTGGAATTCATCCACGTCATTAGATACCGAGGTCAAATGACGATGAACTCCCCACCAACCTTCTTTATTTAATCTCGAAAATTCCCATTTATTTATTTTTTGAAATAAAATATATAATTTAATTATATTAAATTAATTTTTCACGTAAATTCCCAAACACGAGAGCAATGGACGAGGGAAGTGGATAACCAACGCACAGGAGGAGCATCAAATGGTTGAACAACCAAGGGTAAAAATGTAAAAATCAAAGTAGGTGAGCTAAAAGTGCAAAAGTGGAAGTATAAATTCAAAAACTAGGAAGGAGAAATTTGAAAAGAAGCCATGGAGAAGAAGAGCTTGATAATTAGAAGCCTTATTGTCTTGGCCTTGAGTTTCTTGTTACGATGCTCGGCCACAACTTACACGGTCGGGGATACGTCTGGTTGGGATATTAGCTCTGATCTTGCCTCTTGGCCGATGGGCAAGACTTTTCAACCCGGCGATACTTTAGGTATCCTCTCTCTCTTCCTATTTCTTCGTCAATCTCTTTGTCTCTCTCTAAAATCACGTGCTTTCGGTCAATCTTTGTCGATGAATTTGTTCGACTTTCGACCGAGCAATTTCATGAATATTTCTCTTATAATCACGTGAAATTGATATCATTCGTCCCGTACGTTTTTAGAAGATACAACGTCACACTTTTGAAACAAAATCAAGCATAAATATATATAACTTGTCATGCATGCTCTCGTACGATTACGATATATCTGTTAAAATTAATATAAACGGGGTCACATATTTTATAATAGCTTTCGCGAAACCTATATAATAATCAATTTATTTTGAAAATTAACAAAAATTATTTAAGTAGATATGACTCTCGAATTTATGTAGAAGCTTTATTATCTTGAAAACTAACTTGTCGTGTATGCTCTATATACAACGATAGTTTATAACAAATAGAGTTAATAATTATTATTTTCTTTTGAAAAATAATCAAATTATTTATTTATTTACTAATAATAATTTAATTTTAAATTCAAGTGTTTCAGTACTCGTCCTCCCATAGCGTGAACGAGGTGACGCAAGAGAATTTCAATGCATGCAACACAAGCAACATCCTAAAAGCCTACACGAACGGTAACACTACGGTGACTCTATCAAACCCCGGTGACAGACTCTTCGTCTGTGGCAATAGACTCCACTGCCTCGGAGGAATGAAGCTTCGAGTGACGGTGGAAGGCGACCCCCCCACTGCTCCGGCCACTGCTCCGGCCGCAGCACCTGACTCCCACTCCGGCACGGCCAGCCCACCGGCGACACGTCAGCAGCCGTCGTTGAAAAACAACAACGATGACATCATTCCTTCTTCGAGTGGGCTTGTTCTTCTTATGAGTGACGTCACTGTTTATTTGTTTGCTATCTCTTTTGTTTATTTGGTCCTATGAGAGTCCTTCTATGTTTTGGATTTTATAATAATTTTGAAGCTTTTGCTCGTAAAATTAAGAGCCGATATTGATTTTTGACGGGTCGTGCTCGAAATCGATCTAGAGCCGGAGTAGCCGGTCTAAAAAGATTACTCTAAGTTATTAAAACGACGGAAAATACAAACTTGTTCGAATAATACGAAGATATCCAATCTTTTGATCCGAGCGCGTAAGAAAACATCAAGTGTTATGAGAATCAGATCGATTGTATGATTGTTTTGATTTTCCAAGTCAGTTTTCGAGGCTTACCGAGTTTCAACCTTACAACTTCAATTATTCGAATCTATCAACTTCTTCTTGCACCGGGTTGGGTTTTGCTCGTTTCTGAACTTGCTCGTGCGGTCATGATCGATCCATGAAACGAGATTCGGATCTTTTTGTATAATAAAATTTTTAATTTTAAATGAAAAAATTAGAGACGATTTACATATTTTTAAAAATTTATTATAAATTATACAATTTATTTAGAAATTTAATCTATTTAATTTCATTAAAGAGAAAAATGAAAGAAGGTTCGAGCAAATTATAATCTATCCATTCATTCTCCTTTTAGTCCGGCAATTAGCATAAAGTCTACGCGGACATAATTTAATTGGCTAAAAAATGATAGATTGAATACAAGAGCTTAAGTTTGACGTCTGCGCTGTCCTAATGTGAGAGTTATTACCCTCAATGTTAGGATAACTCATTGTAATATCAGGTAAAATCTTCTTATTTTTAGGTCGGTTAGTAATAGTAATTTAACTCACAAATTATCCATTTCAAATATATGGAGACATGGGGAGAGGGATCTCGACTTTCGCACAGAGCCCACACGATGCTCAAAGCCTTACCCTCCTCACCTTCATCCGCCATTGCTGCTCCTCTCCGTCGCCTCTCATCTTCTCTCTCCAAACCCATCTTTTCTCTCTCCAAACCCCTCCTTTCCATCTCCTGCTTCTCCCCCAAAACTCTCTCCTCTTTCCCCCGAACGCACCGGCCCCATTCTTTCTACAGAGCTCCCATGAACTTGCTCAACAAGCTGGGCTTCGGATCGAGGTCTCCTGAGTCCTCGTCGATTGCTCAGGGCCCCGACGATGATATTCCGGCTCCTGACCAGCAGTTTGCGCAATTTGGCGCTGGGTGCTTTTGGGGAGTCGAATTGGCGTTTCAGAGAGTCCCTGGTGTGACGAAAACTGAAGCTGGGTACTCCCAAGGGTTTCTGCATAATCCTACCTATGAAGATATTTGTTCGGGGACGTCGAACCATTCTGAAGTGGTGAGGGTGCAGTACGATCCGAAGGAGTGTAGTTATGGCAGTCTGCTTGATGTTTTCTGTGCTCGGCATGATCCTACTACTCTGAATCGGCAGGTGGGTGTCTTTGAATGATGTTTTTATTCTCTGAAGCTTTATAAATTTTCTCGTATTTGTTGATTGATATGTAATTCTTTGTTGTTTTGGCAGTTTATGTTTACATTTCCTATCATTCTTTTTTCTTACTTTTGGATTTTTAGGACTTTTCTTTCGTTGTGTTTTAGAAAAGTGGGAGATGATCTTCATGAATTTTCTTTTCCCTCACTTGTTTGTGGGTTTTCTTTCAACATGTTTTTGATGATTCAGTTATTTGTTGTTACCTTGAAATAGTTTTCCCCTTTTGAATCATGTCTTTATCAAAACATCTTCTGTTGAAAATGTTATGCGGTTGTCATTTTCGTGGTTAATCTGCTATTACTTCTTTCAAGAGTCTAAGAGCAGTTGTGCAAATCACTTTTACTTTGTGAAATTCTTTTTGTAGTTTTTCCATGATGTTGTGTTCAATTCTTTAGATTTCTGTAATTTCCATTATTTCCTTTACGAATTAATAATAGTGAATATCTGTATTCGAGAAAAACTACAAGTTGGTGAGCTTTAGAACAATTAGATACATAAAGGCTCATTCCCTAAGGTAACAGATAGGTATACGAACACAAACTATATTGAGACAGAAATTCTCCCTTCGAGAAACATCAACCTCGGCATAGTTTTTGCCTCAAATACGCATTCCCTTTAGCTTTTTTGAACCAATGCTTTTTAAAACTGAAATCGTTAGCAACTGAATGAATATTTGTTTCTGTGGGTAGCTAATTTGTCTCTTGTCAAGTTGAAGTTGTTAAAAATACTTTAGAGATTGTGCTTCATTGATTCCTTTTTGTAGAGAATAAAGACGATAAGGACAGATACTGAGAGACACCCATGATCCAAGTGAAAATTGTGCACCCCTCCTATTGGTATCCTATATTAGCTCATTTGTTATGTGTTGGTAAATACCCCAAAAGTAGCATTATCCCATAATCCCTCCCACTACAACCAATGTTCCACTCTTTTAGTTAAGTGTCCAAGCACCAGTTGATTACTTCTGTTTGTCTAAGAGAATGCAGATGATATGAAGTGCGTCTACGGAGTGTTCGTATTTTTGGAAGACAACAAAATGACTCACTTTTGTTTGTACGTCCGCTCGAATAGTCAATTCACCATGTTTTTCTCTCCAAACAACTGCGTGTAGTATTAGGAGAAGTTCAGCAAGCCCCCTCTCCCCCACCATACTTGAGAGAATATTGGAAATTATATGGACCTAGGGGAATTGTTAGGTGTAATGATATAATTGTAGTATTAGATTGATAGTTAATAATAGTTAGTAGAGTAGTTAATAGGAGAAGTTCTGAGAGGTTAATGGTAGTTTAGAGAGGTTAGTCAAGTAGTGCTATTAGACAGAGAAGATGAGAGTTACATAAAGAATCATTATAGAAGGGTAAAAGTATAGTGTGCGGAGGTAGAAAGATCTCGAAGTCTGTCGTGTTTGTACGTTTTTTTGTGTTGATTGATGCAAAGGATCCTTTTAATTGAATAATACAAAGGGTCCTTTGGATCCTATCATTAGGTTTCATAGTTGCACGTGGACAACAAAGAATTTTACTTTCTGACTTGTAGTGGTCAACATTTGACGACTTTCGAACTCAATTTCATGCTTTTTAATTTTCGGGCAAGGGGTCTTATAGTAGGCCTCCAAGAAGGTATACATATGCTAAGAAGTCTTAGGGGAGGAAGAAGGACCAGTCTGGGAAAGGAATAAGGGGAAGAAATGGATAAATAATCTAGATTTTGAAGGAAGATTTGGCTGATGTGGAGGGAAGTTAGGGTGGGAAAGGGTGTACAAGTATTGTACTAGAAAAGAATTATGGCATTGATAATTATCTTATTTAATTTTGACACAGTTAAATATTCTATATTTGGTACAAGTAAAACAAATTCCATTAATGAGGTTAAATTTACAGGGAAATGATGTGGGGACTCAATACAGGTCTGGCATATACTTCTACACCCCTGACCAAGAGAAAGAAGCATTAGAATCTCTAGAACTTCAACAAAAGTTACTGAGCCGTAAAATCGTCACGGAAATTCTTCCAGCCAAAAAATTTTACCCTGCCGAGGATTATCACCAGCAATATCTCGAGAAAGGGGGGCGATTTGGTTTCAAGCAATCCGCGTCCAAAGGCTGCAACGACCCAATTCGATGCTACGGCTAAATCGACGATTTCTTCAGTGAATGAAGTATCTACTTCACAAAGAGATTGTTCTTGAGGTATGTGGATGTAATTAATGAAACTTATTGGGCAGAATTTTGTGTATGAAACTGTGGAGTTGCTTTTAGTTGGTTATTGGTGTAACAATCTTTGGTGTAACAATCTTGTATTTGCATATATATATATATATATATATATTATTCAAATGGTAAGTAAGTTCATTGGGCTTTGTATGTTGGTTCATTTTGATTATTTTTTGAAAAATTGATTCTGGGGTTGGTTTTTATTAGGAAATTCGGGTTTTGCTTCGGTTTTTAGCATTTTAATACAAATATGTAAATTAAATCAAACAAAAAAATGTAAATAAAAATGATTTTTATTTACATTAAAAATCATAAGTGCATGAGAAGGACGAAGGAAGGCCGATCCACTTTCGAAATGAAGGTTAAGTTGAATGTTCGGTTTTCGATTCTTTAACCGAATTGTACCATACGTGCATAGGCCTACATCGACCGCAACGCCAACATCGTGTTATTTTATGAACATCCTTCCCTCTTAAATTCAAATTTATTTTCCTGATTTTACTGCTTAATGTTATGAAATCAAGTTCCTAAATTTCAACTCAAAAGCAAAAGAACGTAATATTAATAATAAAATATTATTTAAATATTACATAAAAGGAAATAGATAGCTAATTACATCAACCAAGGCTTCTATATGCTCTTAGGTTTTGGGGGGCGATGGAGTTTCCGAACCACCACCGCCGTCATCACCGCCACTATCACCGCCAGATCCGAATCCAAACCCGACCCCAGTTCCAGACCCAGACCCAGATCCAAACCCAAAACCCTTTCCATAACCATTACCCGATTGACCCGATCCCGAGCCGTAGCCCCACCCACCTTTCGGGCTCGAGCCCCAACCCCAATTGTAGTCCCACCCCGGTCCATGTCCCGAACCGCTATCTCCGGTTTCTTTTTCAGACGAACCAACACTCCCCCCCTTCTGAATCGAGCTCATTTCTCTTCTTTCGCCAATCTCGACACCTTCTTCGCCGCCAGTTCCTCTTTTACGTGCATGAGAAGTACGAGCGAGCAAGAAGAGAACGAGCAAGACGAGGATTCCAAGTTTTTGCATTGTGGTTTGGAGCAAAAGCACGACTCAAGTGGTGTGTTTTAAGAGCGTTCTTCAATGTCACATTTATAGAGGTGTTGGGGAGTTCATGATTGAGACGTCACGTTAGATATTTCACCTTTCTTATCATATTTTAGTAATATTTTATTAATTTCCAATTTTATAATAAATGTAATTATTTTATTTGCTAGAATTATTGCAAAATAAAAAATAAATTCAATTTTTCCCCCAATTTTAATTAAATTAATAAAGTTC
>QAOC01040107.1:357263-448710 GCA_003255005.1 Begonia fuchsioides | reverse complement strand
CGAACGATTTAAAAATATAGTCTGCTCTGGTCCAACCTGCTCTGTCGTTGTATCGAGCTGAGCTAAGCGTTCCAAATATAAGGGCATTTTCCAAATATAGTATTATTCCCGAACTTGGTTTCGTGCATATGTCCAAATTCTTTCGTCTCAAGCTCATTATCTTTGAGACAATAGACTTCGAAAGTTTTGCGATTATAAAGAACGCTAATAATCCTAAACAATCGGGATTTTGAACCGACAAAGGTGGCTAAGCTAGATTTCTATTTCCTGATCAAATTTTCATTGATCATCGCCATACTTTCGAGTTTCGGGTCCCGGATCAGAACGGCTCTGATACCAATGATCATGAAAGAATACTTAGTTTGCAAGAACACGGCTAGATCCGATAATGTGACCAAAATGTGACATAGGTACATGCCGATCATTATTAAAGAGAATTTCGTTACATTTGAACCAATAATGCAAGCATATAGTATCCTCCAAATACTAACAAATTTAATCAGACAGTATGGAATTTCAAAGAAAAAAGCGGAAAAAAACAGCATGACGAAAGAGCAGCCGTTCCTCAAGCTTCCCAACCCCTCAAAACGGTGGCCCGAGCCACACGATTAACGCCGAGCGTGAAGGCCCCCATTCGGAGATTGCAATCGTGCGATTTACACATGCTTTTAATGTTATGAAATGCTCGAGTCATGTATCGATGAAGCTCGCTATTGACCTTCTCTTCCTCCCACATGAATCCTTGAATATTCTATAAGAAGATACATATATGTTCATTCAAAGAGATGAAAAATTGCAATTTCAACAAAATTGTAAGAAACTAAATAATTAATCTCATTGCTCCTTATTTCATCATATGCATTTAGGCTTAATTACTTTTTATTTTCTACCCTTTTTTCCTTTTCTTCTTAGGTAAATGTCTTGTATTTTAAAATCTAGGATTTACATATGCAAC
Organism: Begonia fuchsioides; assembly: GCA_003255005.1. Taxonomy (NCBI): domain Eukaryota; kingdom Viridiplantae; phylum Streptophyta; class Magnoliopsida; order Cucurbitales; family Begoniaceae; genus Begonia; species Begonia fuchsioides. The sequence continues at coordinate 447,755 of QAOC01040107.1, read as the reverse complement.
GAATATCGCTGTCAATAGCGAATTTCTTATTATTTCGATTACAAAAATTAGAAATTTGGAAAACAGACCAAAAATAAAATGTTGAGTACCTGGACCCATTCGAAATAGCTAACCGTCACCCCACCAGAATTTGCATATATATCAGGCAGTATAATTACTCCTTTCTTGGACAGAATCTGCAGCAATAAAAATAAATAAACGTTTTTTTCAAGACTTAATGCACAGAAAATCTCAGAGAAATAATTTCTTATGAACCTCGTCCGCATCTGGGTCAGTAGGATGATTGGCTGCCTCTATTATAAACTTGGCTCTAACATCTGCAGCATTATCCCTTCAATGGAAAATTGAGAAATTTACAAACAATGAGATGGAAAATTTTCAGAAAACAGTATTAAATTAGCTTCATTTTGCAATATGATTGAAAGTAATAGCCCAAAAGAGACTATGCTTTTGTCTAGGGCTGGGAAAAACCGATCCAACCTGGTCGCTTTTGCGGGTTGGGTCGCTTCCAAAAGTTGTTTTGTTGTTTTCTAGTTTGCGGGTTGGTTTGATTTTGATGGGTCGGTTTTCAGGTTTTTGGATCAACCAGAAAACCGAACAGCAAACCCAAAAAAGAAAATTTAATAAAAAAATTAATATGAAAATTATTTTTAATGGATTTTTTAATTAAAAATAGAATTTCCAATTAAAAATAATTTTTTGGAATAAAAAGATAACTTTTTTCGAATAAAAAATGATTATTTTCTAGTTTTTAATTTAAAAAAAACAAAATTTGGGTCAGTTAAAAATAACAGGCTGCGGTTTGGGTCGGTTTTCAAGTCTAATAAAATAAACCAAACCCAAAAAAAGGTCAGGTTGAACTGAAAACCGACCGGACGAGACTCGTGCCCACACTTTTGTCAATCCATCAACTGAACATATATAAGCATTTGGAAGAAGCCAAACTCACTTGTGTAGAACTCCACCTAAAGCACAAGGGACGAGAACATCGCATTCGTGTACCAGAATTTCATTAGCATCCATATTATCGCCTCCGTTAAAATCGATCAGACGGCCTGTGGCTTCTTTGTGCTTGAGAAGCTCTGGAATATTAATACCATTTAAGTTCCTTACTGCACCTGTAATGTCACTCACTGCAATAACCTTCCCTCCTCTCTCGTGAATTAGAGCCGCTGCCCACGATCCCACATTCCCAAATCCCTGCCAAGTTTATTCAAGTCATTAGAGTAAGACATCTCATATTAAAACATGCAAAACCTTTCTCAAATTTATGTTATTGAAGTTAATCATTTAATTTAGAGTAATTATAGATGAACATCTCATCTGTGTTTTTCAATTAAGACTATAACCTTTTAATTATATCAATTAACACTTAGTATTTTCAAATGACACTTTAAAATTTAATTCTATCAATCGACACCTTAAAGTACGAATGTATTTTCAATTAACTTTGAAATGTCAAATGATATAACTAAAATTTTAAAATATCAGTCGAAAAACACTCATAACTATAGGATGTTTTTTGATAATCACCCTTTAATTTAAATCCTCAAATATGCACGAAACCTGAATGACAAAAGTCAAATCCTTAATTATCGGGTGTTTATTGATAATTATCCTTTAATTTAAATCAAATCTGCGCGATACCTGAATGACAAAAGTCAAATCCTTAATCTCTTTTCCATGCTCTGCAAGTAAAGCAGCTGTTGCATAAACGACACCCCGCCCAGTTGCAGCATCTCTACCCAAGGACCCACCAAGGTCCTGAAGTATCCAAAGAATGTTAACAGATAGTAATTCCTCCTCCGACGAATATATCAAATTCTAGATTTTTTCAATTGACATCTCATACTTGGACTTACATCAACTGACATCCTCTCGTTACTAACTACATCTGTTGAAAAGCACATCACATGTCATGATATAAGAAGGGGGAATAATCATGTTTGTGACCTATTTGATGTGACATTGACTATTCAGTTGCTTGAATTCTCCATTGAAGTCATGTAAAATGTAGCTTTAGCTTGTTTTTTGCTTCAATTTAGTTATTTCTTCGTCTCTTGCTACTTATTTTCTTGTATTTGTCTTCAATTCAGTTATTTCTTCGTCTTTTGCTACTTATTTTCTTGTATTTAGTCTTCAATTTTTTGCTGTAAAATTTAGTAACAAGAGGATTTCGATTGATAACAAGGCAAAGTACAACGTGTTCATCAACAAAATTTAAAAATTGAGGTACTAGCATTAAATACCCCAGCACTTTAGGGGACATTTTTTTTTTTCTGAAATTGGCACTTACCACTGGCTTTCCTGTCACAATAGCAGGTGAATGGCCATGAAATTTAGAGTATTCATCCAAAATCCAAGCCATAGTCTATAAAAAAATTCAGGGAAATACATAAAAAGAGAAGTCAACAAGATAATACTCAAATTTTATTTAAAAAAAAACAAATCAACAGGCTGTAAATCATACAAACCTGTGAATTAGTGCCCATATCAGGAGCTGGAACATCAGTATTGATACCAATGAGATCATGAATCTTCTGTGTAAAAACACGGGTCAATCTTTCAAGCTCAGACAAGCTCAAATCTTTTGGAGAACATCCAATTCCACCCTTAGCTCCACCATATGGAATATCAGCCACAGCAGTCTTCCATGTCATTAGTTGAGCCAACGCATTGACTTCATCAGGATCAACCTTTCATCGCAAATTAAGTCCAATTTCATTCAATAAAGCAGTAAAAAATGACGATCCTTCCTAATTTGAAGCTTCTAATACACATAATATGAACATGACGTTTCCCATTAATTTAATTGCATGTTACTCAAAGTGGTAATCAAGATATTGATATGTACTGAATTTATAAAGATAAATCCTAAAACTCAATTAGAGAGAACTACACAAAAAGATAAATCCTAAAACTCAAGAACAGCCGCACACTTAACAGTAGTGAATTTAGTATTGTTGGAAAAATGCAAAATAGAGTTAAAATCCAGTACTAATGCTCGAGTATGATCAATGTTAATCACAGTGGCAATCAAGTTATCGACATTTATTGAATGTAAAACATTTATCGATAATATCACCATCAAGATCTTGCATTTATAATTGCCCGACCAAACTTTTGTGTCCTAATAAATATGTAAAAAGAAGGAAACAAAAATCACAAACAGAGAAAGGAACTCGTTCATTTTGTAAAAAAGAAGCGAAAAAAACATGAGGGTGTTGAAATTCAATCTCATTATAGAACAGAATAATTGAAACTGGCATGGGACAGCTACAGCAAGAAAACAAAGATCCTAAATCCATCCAAAAAATCATTCTGGGAAGCCAGAACTAAGAACTCAATTTGATTAATCCATCAATTACTGACTAAACGAACTAAAAAGGACCCAAATAGAAAGTTTGAACAGATATTTTCTCATGTGATTGTGAATGGAATTGGCAGATAAGTGTCAATCACGTCGAACAGCTAGATAGAGTTTAAAAACGACAATGACCTCAGGATGGTATCTGATTCCTCCTTTCATGGGCCCACGAGCATTGTCGTGTTGTACTCTGAATCCGACGTATGAAGCCAAGGTTCCATCGTCTTTCGGTATGGTGCATTCCACCTGATCAACAAAGCGAGGAAAAAAATATCTCACTGAATTTCACCCTAAAACGAACAGAATCCAAAAGCTAAAAAACACCCCCCAAAAAATCTCTCATTACCTTGATCTCCCTAAAAGGAATCAGAAGACTCTTCTCAACCTTGGAGTCCAAGCCCAGAATCCGAGCAGCGTTGCGGAAATTTCGGTTCGCAGCACTGAGGGCGTTCATCGCCGCTAGAACCAAGGAATTACAAGAGAAAGAAAGAGAAAGAGAGAGAAAAGACGAAAATCCGAACAACAAATCACAGGAGTGAGAAGGAAGCAAGTGGGTTAAAAGAAGCAATGAAAGAGCGAGGGAGGAAAGAGGGAGGAAAGAGGGCGGAAGTGACAAGTATTTATAGCGTATGAGTCTTCTAACTGGAGAGAGAATTTACTGACACGCCCTTCCTGCCATTGGAGCTCTTTCCAAAAGCTTGACAAGAATTTGAGATCGCCGTTCCAAATTCTACGCTGAGATTTTCCAATGAACTCATCACATTTTTATCTAATAATTTAGAAACATCATTAATTTTTACGATCTAATTTTACAGCATGACGTGTCTCTTACTATGATCCTTATCAAAGTAAGACAATGATCTAAATCGGTAGGGATGGGTACAATATGATCTGGTTTTAGGATGAATCGAAATCATAAAATATTACACGTTTTCAATTTGTCTCGGTCTGTTTCGTATTTAAAAAAATAAAATATATTTTTGTTATATCTGAGTTGAATTTTGAGTTATTGAATCAAATTTGAAATCAATTTATTAATTTATATCAGTTCTTATTTGATTTAGATCAGATTTTATTAGATTTTGAGACATGTTTTGATCCACGATTCGATTCAAATTTCATAATTTTTAAGATTTGAGACGATAATCAAATTAATATAAGCGATTCTGGTTATTTCATCATGAACGTGCACAGTAATAACACGTATGATCAAATCGAGTTTGATATTTGTAATTACGAGAATTATTCTAAATGCTAAACCCTACTTTTTTTTTATCATAAATTGTATATTGCAATTTTAAATTATCAAAATGGTATATTTTCCTTAAATTATGAGTAGAAAAAATGGAGCTTATTAGTAATTACTAATTATATTATTAATTACCAATAATAATGCACTTCAATATATTTTACTTCAATTTATATCATTAATTTGATAAAAATGATTGATTTTGGATTAATTACTTACCAAATTGAAAATTATTAGTTGTCACGAGTGACTGCCACGTCAGCTATTGACAGATCACTTGCTCCGCTCGCCGCGTAAGGGATGACGTGGCAAGATAAACGACGAAAGGCTGTGTAGGAAATAGGAATTGACTTCATTGTGACCTAACGTTCTCGATTCTCATCTAACTTCCACGTCAGCTGCTAGTCTTCCTTTGGCTTTGACCAATTCGATAAAGAACGACGTCGTGTTCATTATTTGAGTTCGTTTTTTTGGATAAGCTTGCCTTTTTATCAGTCCAGGTGCTATGAACTAGTTGGTAAGAGAACCCACGTTTTTATTAATATTTTAAAACATTTAAAAATTATCTATACAAAATAATCAATTTGGTCGTGTAATAATGAATAGATTAAGGTTGTCTTAGAATTTTAATCCAACTTTGTTAGCTTTAATTTTTTTTTATTATCAGATAACGCGACATACATTTAAAATTGAAGATTAATATGCGATGTATTCTGAATAATAATAAATGCAATTATTAAAGCAAATATTAAGGAAAAAGTAAGATAGACATAGACTAAATATAATAATAAGATTAATATTGCTCGTACGTGCATAGCTCATTTAGCTCAGAGATGATAGATTTAATATAAAGAGCTTAGGTTCGACGTCTGCTCTGTTATAGTGTGAGAGTTGTTACCCCTAATGTTGGGGCAGCTCCTTGGGACATCGGGTTAAGACCTCCTATCTCTGGGCTGCTAAGTCACCGTGATTAATCCTCTTACATGCTGTCGGGCCGGGGTGTCATGTGGGGGCCCTGGGGGCGATGAATTTCGCCTTTGGTATAAAAAAAAAAGATTAATATTATGTTTAATTTATTAGCATATATTTTTCGTTTATCTTCTGATGTGTCAAATTTTAATTAGTGCAATACATATTATAAATAATTATTTTAACTATAATATATTAAAATTATTTTAATTATACTAATAAAAACTTGACATGCAATAAGATAAGCTAAGAGAATATAATAAAAAATTAAACATAGCATTATTATAACAATAACGAGTACTACTAGAGGTATCTTTTAGAATTTGTTCTTACTGTACACGTTGATGTATCGAGCTATAATACAATAAATATAATAAATAATTATTTTAATTTATAAATCACACATTGACACGTCAGCATGTCTAAAAAATATGCTAAAAAACTAGACGTAATAGTATACAATAATAATTTATAATTGTCGCCTTCTAAAATTGAAAATTCTCGACGTTAAGGAATCATTTTACGCGAACTAAGATTAGGATTAAGGGGATGTTTATCGGAGAAAATTGAAAAAGTCCAGCGATCGGACGGTGGTCGTTTCATCTTATTTTAAATTTGGTTTGACCGTCGGATGAGTATGTGCTGTGCTACCAAACAATTCCACGTGCCTCCTGCCTATTAAATTAACGAGTCGTGACGTATCTTCAATTAAAAATAAGAGGAAATCACGAATTGGGTAGAATGTTTTTTAATTACAAGTGGCATAATCGACTGTAATTTCTTATTATTTTTAAATAATACAGCTTAATAATTAAATAATTATGTAAAAATAAACTATTTTTAGCCTAAACATCAGATTAGTCATGAACTACGTGATAATTATAATAAATAATTTAAAATTTAAAAATCATTAATAAATACAAACTTTGCCATAAATACATCGTAGTCTTGTTTTTTCGATTTTAAAGCCAACCCGAATAGAATCGATCGGTAGTCGGATACGAAGACATAACCAAAAACCGAACCAAACCTAGTGATAATAAGCCTGGTTGAGACTTACAAAGCAAAATAACAGTAAAACAAGACGGCTACTTCTACAACATAAGACTACCCATGTTTTCATTTTCAATACACCACAATCCTTGTCCAATGCTAATCTTTTCCAGAATTCAAAAAAACAGAAAAAAATTGCAGTAAAATTCTCAAATACAAATGATAGTACATGTTTTTTTTCCTCCAATCTTCGCCATCCCAAACCGGTCCATCTTCTAGTATGGTCGGTACCGCATTGGCCGCCTGAACCGTGGAACTCTTCTGCACAAAGTCAATATTTACGAATCAATCAATAAGAAATATGACCCAACGGAATGATCGAGAAATAAACTATAAATCGTAAATCTTGTTTGTAGTAAGAATGCGAAGTCTCGAGTGCATAGAATTATGCACATCAAAGTCAAATTTCATGTTCAAAATATTGTGCATAGATCGAGAAATATCCGATAAATAGCAATATATTTTCTTAGAATTAGATAGACATTAAAATTGAAAAAAGTAAAACTAAATCTAAGAACTCATCGATACGCATACAAATCGTCTCGGTGGAGCTGCCCCTAGACTCTTAAAAACACTACAATGCTTTAAAGATGATACCCAAGCTGTTTTTGTTTTATTCATAAATAAATAACTCAAATAAAAAACATTATGCTTCAGACACCTCAATTAATAATAGCATTTCCTGACAAGTATCTGACCCAATAAACCACTAGTTACTTTGAAAGCTTCCAAATTTGAGAAGCATACCAAGTGTTATCAGTTGAGCTGCCCGATCTCTTAAAGAGGAATATATCGCTAGAACAATTAAAAGATGCCATCTAAAATATTTTCTATTTTCTCCATGAATAAATAAAGTCCAATAACAAAAAACATACAGCTTTGGAATTTAACTGGTCCTATAAAAGAGGCGTAGGAGTGTATAATAAGAGTAACACTGAGTTTATTCTGGTATTATATCTTTTTAGAATACGCATTGATGTGTTAAATAATATTTGATATGATAAATGTATTTTTTTTATTTTTTTTTTAATTTACAACATTTATTGTATTTTAATTATAACAATAGTTGTTTGACACCTACTAATATAAGAGAACAAAACCAATTCTTCCGACCTTTTATCGAATTTGTTACTTACCCATAGGAAGGATAGAAGGGAGCAGGTGCCATAAAGGGCCTCCGGGGTCGAAACCCAAAATATGGATTCGGTCGCCTTCCTCTATATAGCTTCATGCCAGGAACATTAGTCCTCTTGGCAGAAACCTACAAATAAACCACAATTTGATCATTTTGTAATGAATAAGAATAATATTAGATGTACTTTATTATCATATTCTGACGTGTCAAAATGTGATTGGTCTAGTTAAAATGTATTTAATGTGTTATAATTAAAACAATTGTTTATAATATTTATTATACAAATTACATCTTGACACGTCAAAAAATATACTAAAAAAGTAAGCCTAGTATTATTTAATGTATAAAGATATCTAAACTTCACTACATATTTAAAATAATTCAAACACCTTGAGTTGACGTCCATGCAATTCTGATTCATTTAACAAGAGGGCATTCTGAACAGCATCCACCTCCACAAACTCAACATAAGCAAATCCTTTAGGTTGGCCAAACTTATCGGTCAATATAGTCACTCTGTTCACTGTTCCACATGATTGGAAATGTTGTTGGACTTCTTCAGGAGTGCATACATAGTCAACCTGAATGAACACAATCAAAACATCTCTTTAGATCGAGTCTCCGAAGAATTACCTGTTTCAGGATGTCAATCTAATTCTCATAGAATATTTCAAATCTTCGACGAAAGAATCTATAATCCCTCAGAAGACTAATAATTCTACAAGTTTCCATTTGTAAGAAGTTGCAGCTTGTAACTACAAAAGATGTAAAATATAGAGAAATTGTAAAATATGTGAAAAACAAGTTAGCAAAATGGATGGATTCCACCTCTTCTGTTAAGAATGAACACATTTTTTAATAGTGTTCCATCAATTGATCTTTGGAGACTCTCTCATCTTAATGTAACATTCCAAGCAATGCAGGTGGATAAAAAAGACAATAAGAACTACATCAAATCACTTAGCTCACTCACTAAATGTTAATGGATTGTATGATAAAAAGATAACCAACTCAACTCAAGGCATGGAAAACAAGGATACTTTTGTATGAAATTCTAATTATTAAGATTCCACTCAGCAAACTCTGATGGCATTTCTAGTTTTTTATTTGCTTTACGAAAAGGAGCTATAGTGGCTCAATATCATCATTCAATTTTACCTATTAAATTGAGTCATCATCCCTATAACGTAGCATCAAATTAATGAGCATAACTCACCCAAGAATCCTATTTACAAACCATTAAGTGCTTGGTGATTAAACACAATAAAGGTGCTAAATAGACAAAACAAAAAGGTCATTGTTTACCAAACAGAAAAACATTGCAACTACAAATGAGCGTGATTGATCAATTACACATAGATTTAAGGTAACCAAAAAATAGACATTTTTGGACATAAGTACAATGGTGTGATTTGCATACACGCTCTCACTTTTACGTTGAGCATCATTGAAGTAGCAGGTAGCTGAATTCATATGCCATATCAATTTCAAAAGCTGAAAAAAAATTTCTCTTCTCTATTGAAAGTGTAAAAGAAGGCAGCCAACTTAAATATTAAATTTGGTAATGCATTAAACAAATTTTAAATTGACCTTGAAGATATGATGAGCGTTTATTTCAATCAAATTACAGGTAATATCCACATGCTGAAATTGACAAAGTAGTAAAACCACTCGCAAGAAATGGAATCATAGAAAATTCACAGAATGGTTCATAGGATTTTAAATCTCACATTGCCAACATAGATGGATCTAGTATCAATTTCCTCCTTTTCAGCCTGTGTTGCAGAAGTACCAGAGGAATCTTTTTACATGTTCATGAAACAAAAACAGAAATTAGGAAATTCAAAAAAGTGAACCGACGTTGCTGAAATTAGTAAACTAAAGTTTTTTCTCAACTTAATTAGTAACACAAATATGCGAACAATGTGATAAAGAAATCAAAAAATTATAAATGATCAAAATAAGCACATGAAAAACAATTAACAGAGACATAATGTTGTACCAAAGCAAACCAAAAGAAACTAATTTTTAGGCACCCTCCTCTTCTCCCCACTCCCCAATTAACTCCACCACGCAACTTGAAATAGAATTAATCATGACCCAATCAATGCCAAGGCAATCTGAGCACCCAAGACCTAAGGGAGTTCGACCAGTTCCAAATGAAGGAGAGGCTACTCATGCCTCTTCTGGAACAAACAAAAATCTATTTGGAAGGGACAACCTTTATTTATGAACCAAAAGTTCATGCCCACAATTGGCAAGTAGAACACTCAGTACGATCTCAACAGATGTAAATATTCTAAAGAACGAGTTATGAACTATTTAATTATGATAAAATGATATAGAAAAGTCATCCAAGCTAACTTTCAAAAAATGGATCTCATAAAAAAGACTAAAAATTTGCATCGTAATCAATCTTCCAAAAGGCAACCGTCTGCCTTCTAATCAAATAGTGCAAGATTCAAATCTATAAGGAAGAAACTGAAGATCCTGAAAAAGCCCAAACGCCATCAAACTTTTACCAGTTTAACTATTACTGCAAAATAAGATAACATTCGGATTAAAATTAAAAGCTACCTGAACGCTCTAGCATACTAGAGTGGTATAATAGAGACATTTTCTTAAATAAACCCCTGCTACGCTGCCAATAATGAAGCCTTCCATAAACAAAAAAAAGGTATATTGTTTGAAAGACTTCGACTCTCGTAGAGGCCTCATGCTTGGGGAAAAAGCCTAATGACAAAATGGGAAGCCTTTGGCCGAACAAAAAGTTTGGGGGGTTTTCTATTCCAAATCCTTTGGATTATTAATCCACAAAAATCCACGAAAAGTTTCTTTAGATTACACATTGATTAATCTGATTCGCAAATATTACGATAATATGGAAAACTATCAAAGCCGAGAAAATACATAATAAAATCCAAAACCATAAAACAACCTTGAACAGCACCCATCTCCTTCTCAACCTTGGCCTGCATTTCACGAAGAGCCCCAGCTTCTTCTTCGATCTCCTTAAGCCTCTTTTTCATGTCCTCCAAATCCTAATCAAAACCAGCAACCATGTCATAACCCTACCGGAATCGGGTAAATACATAAAGGAAAAGTACAAAGCTACAAGAAAAACCAAAAACCCACCTTGGAGTTTGAATTAGCAGGTTCTTCCTCGTATCCTTCATACTCGGCATTCATATCAGCATCATCGCCAATATCTTCTTCGTAAACGTCGTGCTCTTGGTCTTCGTGATTGATGCTATGCTCCATCTCTTTCTCGCCCTCCGCACTGCGAGGTTGGATTGCAGTATTATCTGAGCTTCGGTTATTGCTGCTACGAGGCTAAAGGAAATACTGAAATTGAACAATGGCGTCGGGATGCCCTATCTATCCTCGGATTCTCAAGGCCTTCTGGTGGGACTAAGGACGACCGTCTTAATATTTGAATTTATATATAATTATGTTTGTCATTTATTTATTCACAAAATAAATTATCATTATTGCTTATTAATTCTTTCCCTAATAAAAAATAAGGGTAAATCAATTTACTCCTCATTAATACAAGACTCAATTTTAAACTAATTTTAAATTTTATTATAATTTTAATTAACAATTTATTATTTTAGTCGGAAAACGAGACAACACTAGTGTGGACCGGTTTGGAAACAAGGCAAAACCGACAATTGAGCAAAATCAAATCGACCGCGGTCTAGAATAGATTGCCAATCGTAAAAGCAGAATCGAGACAAAAAATCAATAAAAAATTAAATAAAATTCTATATAAACTTAAAAATTATTTCCAAGCTTAGTCCAATAATTCAAAACTCGACCTAATTTATTTGTTCTTAAATAGGGAACACGAAACTGTACCGTATTTAATGGTTTTGGTTCTGATTCATCTCAAAATCGAATCGAATCAGACAACGTCCACTCTTATAAACTATAAAAATAATTACAAAAGATATTTAAAAATTTAAAAATTATTAATGAACATTTTTAATTTTATTATAATTGTAATTTTAATTTAAAACCGGGCCAAACGAGTTTGGATTAGTCTCAAAACAAGGCAAAACCGGCATCCCCACCGGCTCACCCCTGCAATGGGAGAAATTAATTACCAAGAGGAAAATAACAACCAGGAACGTTTTGATGGGAAGGCTAAATGACGTGTCGTGAATTGATTGGTTGGGGCGCATCATATTTTTTATTTCTTAATTGGCTTTTTTTTTTGGGTTTAGAAAAAAAAAAGACATTCGAGCGAAATAGGAAGACTTCTTTGTTTTCTACGCAGAGCTTTCTTCGTTCATGGTTCGTGATTCTTCCTGAGGTACGATTTACTTTTCTTTTCAATTCTTCATCTCAATTTTTCGATGTTGGCTGGGTTCTTAGTCTTCCGGATTTGATTTTTGTTTTGGTGATGGTGCATTAGTCGCAAGATTTATCGTGTTCAAATTGTTTTCTGAGAAATTGAGAAGTCATTGCTTGTTTCTTCGTGTTTTTCAAAGGTAATGGGAGCCAATTTGAATTGCTATCTTGCCCAGAGTATCTGCTAATTGATTAATTTCTTTGTAGCTGCATTTTTTCTTCCGTTAGGCTGTAAATGATTTTTTTTGTACCGCCTCTTTGTGAGTTTACTTGGTTAGAAGAAGGATGGGAAATTGAAGAAGCTGCAGAAGAAACTATAGTTTTAGTGTGGTTTTCAGTTTCTAAAGTACGTAAATATTAGTTTGGGGAAGAAGGATATTAGATGCTAAATGCTTGAAGTTATGTCATTTTATGTATTAGAGACGCGGTCCATATCAAGGTTAGCAGACCTTGTGAGCTTTAAGTGATTGAGTTTCTTTTTTATTTTATTGAAAATAAATTTCGTGACAGCTTGTCGTGGAAGATGATGAGACTTCGGACATATTCAGGACTTAGTTTTATTGCAGCTCTAGTAGTTGTTTACCATGCTTTTAGCAGCAGAGGTCAGTTTTACCCAGCCATGGTTTACCTATCAACCTCCAAGATCAATTTGGTACTTCTTCTCAACACGGGACTAGTTCTGATGTGCTTGTTATGGCAACTCACAAAAAAAGTATTTCTTGGCTCTCTGCGTGAAGCGGAGATAGAGAGGCTTAATGAGCAGTCATGGAGGGAGCTGATGGAAATCCTTTTTGCAGTCACAATTTTCCGGCAAGAGTTTTCTGTTACATTCCTTGGTATGGTCACAGCACTGTTGTTAATTAAAGCGCTGCATTGGCTGGCTCAGAAAAGGGTTGAGTACATTGAAACCACTCCATCTGTACCCATGTTATCCCATATTCGGATTGTTTCTTTCTTGGGGTTCCTTCTTGTCCTAGATAGCCTTTTTCTTTATAGTTCCCTGAGGACCATGATACCATGGAGGGCTTCAGTTTACGTCTTCTTTGCATTCGAGTGAGTTACATATTGCTATTCATTTTTTATATACCATATTACACTCTGCTGTCATCATGAATATTCATGTTTTGTTTTTAATAAAACATTTAAACTTTTTAATTCTGGTATTTGTCTGAATATAATCCTGCAATGTTGAATTTTGTTGACCAGTCATCACTAGTTTAAATCTGCAAGTCTAATAAGATATAATTTTCTTCTGCTTATGAAAAAATTCATTGTTTTCTCTTAAACCATGGTTACAAAATTATATATAAAGAAAAGCTTGGTTAATATCTGGAGAGGACTCTTTAAGAAGCAAGAAATACAGAAATCCTTAAATTTACATATTGTGCAAGTACTAGGACAGAAGAACTGCATGCTTTAACAGACTGAGAAAAGAATAAATATGCTGTGTTTTCTTTTTCTTTGACTCTCATCTGTATTCACCACCTTTTAAATACCGCAGACTGCACCTTCTAAAGTTTTGTTGGTATAAGTAACCTTGTAGAAAAAACTTTTGTGAGCTCTTGAACTCTTTAATCGATTGCCAAATGATTCCATCACTCATTCAAAAGTTTGTTACGCTATTTTGTTTTATGCTGTCACTTCTAATTGTTGTCTCACTTTAATTCTTTCAAGTGATATGACAGCATTTAGAATCTTACTTTTTTCTTCTTATTATTCTCAGGTACATGATTCTGGCAACAACTACTGTCTCTATATTTTTTAAATATGTTTTCTATGTCAGTGACATGCTCATGGAGGGACAATGGGAAAGGAAGCCAGTATACACATTTTACTTGGAACTTATTCGCGACTTGCTTCACTTGTCTATGTATCTATGCTTCTTTGCAGTGATTTTTGCGTAAGCAATCCTCTCACTTACTGTTGCGTTTATAACAAGTTTCACTAGTTGAACATTTTGTTCATGTTTTGTGATTACAAAATTACGATAATTTGATTATGAGATAGTCTGGTTAGATGTTAGATGTCTGCAACTAGTGATTTCAAAGGATTCGATAAAACAAAAAAAGGCTTTCCTCTTAATTATTGATGTTAACAGCTTATAAGGCTTCTCTTGTAGGTTTTATGGTGTTCCTTTACATTTAATTCGAGAGCTCTATGAGACATTCAGGAATTTCAAGATCCGTCTTGCAGATTATATACGGTACCGTAAGATCACTTCAAACATGAATGATCGCATCCCAGATGCAACAATGGAAGAGCTTAATGAGTGAGTCTTGAAATTGCTCCGTGTATCATTTTTTCTACCATTTTTTTCTATGGTCTAAAAGCACGAGGATGATGTGAATGCAGAAGTGATGCCACGTGCATTATTTGTCGTGAAGAGATGACAATGGCAAAGAAACTATTATGTGGACATCTCTTTCACGTTCATTGCCTTCGGTCCTGGTTGGAGCGACAACATACATGTCCTACATGTCGAGCACTAGTTGTCCCACCTGAAGGAACAAGTCCAGTTGCAGATCAACGTGGATCACAGTCAGATACTAATCAACAGGGTAATCGCTTTTATGGTTTCTTTGGTTTTTGTTTTGCATTCATCGTCTAGCTAATTGCAAAATTTCTCTTTCTCACTCTTAATTTTTTTTACTGTAAAAACCTAATATCATATCAAAATAAGGTTAAAATACAAACACATTGAGTATTTCAAAGAAACAAAAAAGAAATCGTCAATGTGACTAAAGCCTGCCTATTGGAGTCAACCAAAGAGAAAGAAGACATACTTTGATTATCTAAGGAAAACACTAGCTTCTTAAATACGAATTTGAATGTATCCACAAAGTAATGCTATCAAAATTTATGATCCTATTCTGAGAAAAAAATTATTAATAGGCTCTGGCAAAATTTGTCCTAAGAGTTCTAATAACCATTGCACCTGGAAAATCTGCTATATACTGATGTTGGAGTTGGACTGGAATATAATGAATCAGAGAATAGAGGAAAACTAAGAAAAAGATGGAGTTTGTATTGAACAATAATTCAAGTTTATCTGATGACATAACTTAGTCATTTGATTACAAAGGTCAAATTACTATGGATAAGAATCACCTAGCTTAAAAAATATTGTAGCAACAGGGAACTAATCAAAAGCATATCATTTAAAAAGTTTATAAATTATAATACGGAAATAAAAAAATAATTAGTTCTTTTCTAGGTTCGCACCTAAATAATTATTAAAATGCGACAGTGGATGATAACAGAGATCCACAGAAGAAGAATTACTATCTGAGTTCAATGAGATCAAATCAAATTCTTTAAGAAGAAAACTTCTAATAATCTGACAAAAAAAAATCACCATATAGATAACTCCATTAAAAAATGCTTGTCCTAAATCCAATCGCCCATATTTATCTTACCAAAAGCCAAAATTTAAGTGAACAGATATAGTTTTATAGTGATCCCCCATTTCCAAATGGTAAAAAGTGAGGGAAATCTTCTATAAAATCACTTGATTGAAGGTAGACAAGCCTCAGTATGTGAGAATATTGCATGACTTTTAATGGTTTCCTACTATTAGTGAACCTCTTCTAGATTTCTTTTTTCTCAAAGATTAATCCAACAACTAATGAGTAAAAAAATGGCGTCTCGGTCAAAAGGGTAATAAAGTTAGAACTATGCAAAGAAGCAATAGGTTATTTTCATTACAAGACAACTGGAAAGTAGAAACATATTGGTTACTTATATAGAAGAGAGTTACCAATTCTTCGGTCTTCTCGAAACCAAGTCAAAAATTATCCCTTATATCAAAAGCAAAGAAATCTTCACCCCAAATTAGGTGAGATATGTTTTCAAGAATTAGCCAACCTAGGAAAAAGTTGGTTGACCAACCAAAATATGTAACTTTTGTGTTCTTACCTCGATTAAGAAGCTAGAATCTTCAAGATCGTATGGTTGATAATTCTGGAAAATATTAAATATTTAAATATAGTTTATATGTTTCTTGTTTTCATTAATGAAATCGAAATAATATTTGAATTGGAAACATTGTTTGTGGAAATGATTTCTTTATCTGACTGAAGGAGAATTCTTTTAACATTTTTTACTACGTGAAACTTTCCAGTTATTTCAACTCTTGTCTGGTTTATAATGCAAGTTCATTTTTCCCGTGGGAAATTGATTATGATATATTATTTGGCAAGATATTATCAGCTTTGATGATTTATGTATCTGTGGCTACTTAGACTCCTTATGTGGTTTTGACCTGCCTTTTTTCTCTCAGTAAAATGTGCTGAGTTTTCTGTTGTGAAATTACCTTTATTTGTTATTTTAAATCTGAACTGAGTCAATTTATAACTTCATGATGCATACCATGGAGTAGGAGGAAGAATGTCATATTTAATGTCACTCATGGTTTTTCCAATAGATAAAGTATATTATATTTAAGGCTGAAATTTTCATGCGAGTAAGAGCAAGCTAATCACAAAAAAGCTTCACTCTTCAAAGAAGCAACACTCATACAAATCTACCAAAGTAACCCTCACCTACCAAATAAGAGGAGCTCCATGGCAATCGTTCATGCATCCCTGAAGTTCAAATCTTCCCCTCAAAATCTAGTTTATTCGTCTTTAGGTAAATACACCAAATATACATGACAGCACTTAGACACCTTTCGTACTTCCTGGCCCCTCATCTCTTTCTCCCACGACTCGAGAGCAAGACCATCTCACAGTTCATCTCGTCACACAAAATGCATCTTTTGGGAAGACCTCCTGATTATATTTTTTATGTTTCATTTTATTATGTGTTTGTCTTACAAATTGTGGTTTAATTGGGAGCAGGTGTAGGAATCTCAAGTGTAACTGAACAGGGTTCTTCTAGTGGTGGTATGGCAAAGGATAAAGTAAGCCAGCATCAAGCCAGACTCCTAGCCGCTGCCAATGCTGCCTCAATATATGAAAGATCCTATGTTTATCCTTCTCCAAGCTCGCTCGTTTGGTATGAATTTTTCATTAAATAAATTTTGCTGAAAGTATTGTTGGCTCCTCTGGCGACTTCATTTCTGATTTAGATAGCCTCCTTGCTTTACCTTGGAACTTTTGCTGTAAAACTTTGGTTATTGGTTTTATATTTCATTTTTCAACGGGAAATTTTTTTTCCACAGAAGGGAGTTTTTGTTTGAATGGGAAACAAATTCAGTGCAGGATAATATTTTGATTTTATCTATTTGGAAACTTTGGGTAAGTGAGATTAATCTGTACGGAGCTATTTAATTATAAAAATACTTGTTATTTTTAGGTCCTCTGGCTATGCGGCAGTTCCTCAGATTCAAAGACAGTTGCCAGAGTCTTCTAATTCTGAATTAGGCAGGGCACTTGGTTTGACAGGACAATCTCATTATTTTGCAAGTCCTGGTGGCCCTGCATCTTCTTCTTTTACCCAACATCCGGCCACCTTTTTTGTTCCTTATCAGCCTTCTGGAGTAGTGTTGTGTGATGATCCAATGGTAGCACGATCACAGCTTGAAGCTCAAAGAAAATTTCTTGAACACCAAATTGAGGTATAGTAAGATTATGTTCCCGTTCTTGTTTCTTTTTTTTTTTCTGTACAACAGCATTTATATTCATGCATATTCGTACACCTAACTCGAAGGGAAGGGGATGATGCGAGGAGTCCTTTGTATATTTGAAATGAAGGAAGAATAAGTGTAGAAAGAATGGGTGAGCATAGTTCAAATCATTTGATGATTAAGATGAATTATCCAACACAAAAAGCAAATGCGAAATGCCACGAAATTTTACTTTCAGTTAGAGTATAGAATAAATAAAATAGAAAATTCGGAGACCATTAAAACACCGGTGAAGTCTTGAGATGCTAGGGGCACTTTACTCTTTCTAGGAGTTTGACATCCCTTTAATTGTATCCGAAAGGATCTTATTAATTTATTGAATACAAAAACGAATAATATAAAGACTTGGAGGGCTCTCAAACCTCCACTATTGATCACTTTTACAATGATCCTCTATTCTATTAGTCTTCCATTCTATTTGTTAATACTCTAACTCATAATTTCTCATAACTAGCACAAATTCTTATTAACTACTACTAATTTCCACTAGCCTTTCTTAACCTCTACTAACTAATCCTAATTACACTATGGTACTTGTCACTCTTTGCTTGGTATTAAGACTTATATTCTGATTTGAGTAATTATCTGCCTGAGCTGTACATTTGTGCTTGAATGCATGTGATTTGTTGACATTTTATGATTGATTTTGGCTAATGAAATCTTAGAGTGTTAAGATACTATATAAATAAGTAAATTGTTCTTCATCTATAAGTTCAGTTTTTAGGACAATTAATAATTTATCATGGTATCAGAGATAGAGGTCGCAAGCTCGATCATCGACAAAAAACAAAAAAATCTCATTAAAAAAAATTCACATGTAAGAAAAAAAATGACATACATGTGAAGATAGTATATAAATGATTAAATTATTTTTTACTAGATTTCGAGACTATTGGTAATTTGTCAAATATCGTAAATGAGAAACTAAGATCTTTACATACCATGCTGAAAAAATGTGTTGAAAATTTCAAATAAATGTGGTCTAGTTTAAATTAAAAAATATATATTACTTAAAAAAAAACTAATTTTCCCTTCATAAACGCACATGTCATTTTTGTGGTTTCACTAAGCTCCCATGATTTTATTCAACAGACCCTACAAAACCAGCTGCAACATCTCCACAAGGCAAAAACAGAAGACAGCACAGAAAAGGGCTCGACAACAAATGTCGATAACAAAGGAAAGAGTGTTGCTACAGCTTCTAGTCGTGACATAATCGAAGACTAATACATAAAAAAGGTGCATAGATGTATGATATGAAAACCGCTGGTTGTGGACTCGAAAGAGAGCAGGTTAGAGTTTATATTCGATCACAATTGCGCCATTTATGATTTTTTCTTTCGTGTAAAAACAATCGATGGTATGTTTCGTTTTAATGATCGACTTCGTTTATAGCCTCGAGACTTTATATTTTCAAATGAATCTGCGCTCTAGACGAAAATTAAATTTTATTTCGTGTTCTAGTTGTCAATGAAGAAGAAACATTCATTTTTGTACCTCAATTTGTACTAAAAGTATTGTTGTTTAGTGTAGTATTTTAAACTGAATTTGATCCTTTAGTGGCTTGTTTTTTCGCTTAATGCTTGTAGTAACGGAGTTTAGGGGTGGAATCAGTCTGGTTCGGTCCAAATTCAATTTTCTTAAGAAAAATATTATAAGTCTTCTTTTGAAAATTGTAATGCTGTGGTTGATCCTTCATTAGTAAATTAAAAAGCTTTTAATAAATTAAAATATAAATAATTATTTTTTATATTTAATTTTTTTAAAAAAAATTTAGAGTAGAAATAAAAAAAAGCTCGAGTTTCGGGTAAATAAATCGATTTGGGCTTAAGTTTTTAAAAAATAAAATTTAGACTTCTTGAACGTCCGATACAGATGATAAAGTTGATTTATTTTTTAATTATTTGTTTTTAATTAATTTGATTAAGCAAATCTTATCGGAGATACTTGAAATTTTTATCATACATTTCCAACAATAAAAGATACTAATTTAGAAATTTTAAATTTTTTTGACAATTTTACAATTTTTAATACATAAACAAATTAATTCGTTAAAATTAAGTAAGTCAATAAAAATTCTTGAAATTTTTGTCAGATATTTACAGTATTGTAAGACAATACTCCAATTAGTTTCGTGAATTTTCAATAGTTGTACGATTTACTATAATTTTTTTAATACATAAACAAATAAATTTCGTTAAAATTACGTACGCTAATAAAAAATTTTTGAAACGTTTGTCACACATTTACAACACTGAAATTCAATACGCCACAAAGTTTTGNTTTATCGGATTATTTAAGTGCAGAAGCATAAAAGTATATATTAAATATAACTAATACAGTAAATTATAAAAAAATTATTTCATATATTTATGGTAACATATTTATAAAATTTAATTAAAATATGTTTTAGAAAAATATAGAACGACATCGTTTGATGAAATCAAATGGAATGGGATGGCATGCGACGAAAGGGTAAAATGGAGAAGAAAAAAAGCGCTCCCTTCTGCTTCATTTTCAAGCTGTCCTTTACTTCCCGGTCTCGAATTTGTATGATTTTATGTACCTCTATATATATGTGCTCGCTTTCTCTCTCTTAACTCTCTCTCAATCTCTCTCTCTCTCTCTAGGGTTTGGGACTCACCCTGCTCCTTCGTTGCTCTTCTAGGGTTTATCAGAAGTGGTTAGTTTTTGCGACTTTGGATAGTTTCTGACTGTCATTCTCGCTCAGCCATGGCGGCGGAGAAGCTCAGGGATTTAAGCCAGCCGATTGACGTTCCTTTGCTCGACGCAACTGTTGGCGCCTTCTATGGAACTGGATCCAAGGAAGAGGCGAGGGATTTTTCCTGCTTCTTTGTGTTTACTTGGCTTGCTGTGTAGATGCCGCAATTTAGACGTTTGGAGAATTATGCGAGATATTGGGTTCCGTGATCGGTTTTTTACTGGTTGTAGAGAAAGGGGGGGAATGTGTCGGGGTTTCAAATTTGTGATTTAGTTGAACTTGGTGTTGTGGTCGTTAGGTATTTTGGACTTATTTTTTGGCACCTGAGAGTGGTTAGGGGAGGAAGATACTCCCTCGTCAAACTAGGAGTTTAGATGTTAGCTATGGTTAATTTTTTGGATGATTTATTACTCGTAGTTTTCGTCCTTATATTTGTTGGAGTGCCACTAAGCAGTTAGGATTGGCCCTGCCAGTAGATAATCGTTTTAGGGATTCCGTGCATCTACTGGAATTATTTCTGTTATGTATAAATAATTTGGGATTTACTGGAGCGTTCCTTTTCTCAGTCTGTTGTTGGATGGAAGAACGCTTAAAAATATGAACACCAGTTTGAAGAAAAGGAAAAATAAACACCCGTTAACTATACCATTTTTTTAATGGTGCTATACAGAAATCTTAGTGCATTTTCTATGGTGATGGTTTGGCTGTATGATCATATCTTCTACATATAATGTCTGTTTTCCTTGCTTTAAAGAGTCTAGTTTCACCATTTTCTCTTAGTTCTTACCTGAAATAATTTATGCAGAGGGCTGCTGCAGACCAAATTCTACGGGAGTTACAAAACAATCCAGATATGTGGCTGCAAGTTGTTCATATTCTGCAAAATACAAAAAACTTGAATACTAAGTTTTTTGCTTTACAGGTTGGTTCAATCGGTGTAGTTCTTTTTGCAATGCAATGTTGTATTCACTTGTTTTTTATTTACTTGAAAATATGTAAAACAAAGTAGAAGTTTTCATAGGTTGATATACATATGATGGTGTTGAACAAATTTTAGGTGCTATATGCCTCGATATGTTTATCGTCGTGGACAAAAAGGCTTGTTTTAACTATGGGTCTCAAAGTTAGACAACAACACACTTATATCCGTCTACACTAAGTGAATTATCTGATGAAGTAGAAGATTAAATTGATAATCATCGTTTTATTATGATGTGAAGTAAATATAGAGATATAGAATGAGGAAGGGAGAGGAGAATAGACGTATGAAGTGTTGGACATGGTTACCTGTTTGTATGTCTTGTCGTGGTTCATTTCCTTTTAAAATCAATTGTTGATACTCCATTATTACCGATATAGTTGAGAAAACACTGTATTTGGCTAATGTTCTTGGTCAAGACAACCTATGCTGAACTGAGTTTAAAAGCAAGTATGGTTCCATTCCTCATTCTCTATAATTTACAGGCCAGAAATATCATTTAATAGGCATGACAGGTTCTGTAGCTGATATTGATTTTAGTTGGAAACTTTATTTAATGTGTCACTCTTGAAGCTATTCAAACATAGTTTCAGAAATAATATATTTATGTTGATTCCAGAAATTGTTTTTTGGATTTCGATGACTATGTGAATAATCTCAAGTTGATTATCTTAGTAATTTTTTTTATACTTTCATACAGGTCTTGGAAGGTGTTATTAAATATAGATGGAATGCATTACCTGTTGAGCAGCGGGATGGGATGAAAAATTATATATCTGATGTCATTGTACAGGTGTGACTTTGTTATCTTTTTTCATTAGAAAGAGCTACGAATTTCACCATTTTCTAATTATTTCCACAAAAAACAGTTTGTGATGCAAATTTTGCCTGAAAAGTTGATTTTCTTACCTTTAATCTCTCCCCCATAGCTTTCAAGTAATGAGGCTTCGTTCAGACTTGAGAGACTGTATGTCAACAAACTCAACATTATTTTGGTTCAGGTACTTTATGGATGCCATTTTTCTCAATTATTTTTTTGTATGTTCATTTTAATTACTTAGGTGTCTTTGTGGTGGCTTCTAGTGTAGGATCGACTTATGATTCTGGTTGACATTATTAATTCTAAGTTGCTTGCCTTTGTTGTATATTCTTTTTTCTTTTTGTTGATGCTCATCTCAAGAGCTCAAAGAACTTACATGAATTGAGATTAAGTCTGTATTAAGTGACGAATTTATTTTTTCTATAGTTACCGCATGCATTATTTTTTATTCAAGTTTTACCCCACATATTGATTCATCCACTCTCAGATTTTGAAGCATGAGTGGCCTGCGAGATGGCGAAGCTTTATTCCTGATCTTGTTTCAGCTGCTAAAACAAGTGAAACAATATGTGAGAACTGCATGGCAATACTGAAAGTAAGTAATTTTTCTATTTTGTAGTTTAAATTTCAAAATGGTTCGGTCTTTTTTTTTGTTTTTATTGATGACATGATCATATTCTATCAGCTTTTAAGCGAAGAGGTTTTTGACTTCTCAAGGGGGGAAATGACACAGCAAAAGATCAAGGAGCTTAAACAATCTTTAAACAGGTGAATTTTATATTTGTTGGAATGATTTTTATTCAGGATCTTTTTCTTCTTTTTTTTTATTTGATCTGAAATTTATTATTATAGAAACATGTACGAGAGGGTAAGGCTGGTATGCTAAGAATACCCTCAAGTTTTGTATTTGTTTTTTATGCAAAACCAACACTTCAGCAGCATGTCCCCACCAAAATGGATAATAACAAAATTAATCTTTTATAACGTCCATACTAAGGGTTTTCTTTTTAAAAGCCATCCTATTCTTCGTGCCAGGCAAAAATATGCCTTTATCATCCTTACACAGCCACTTCCTTTCTCTCTTTCCCATTTTACATCAATCTTTTCACTGCCATGAATTAAAAATTCCCTGCCATTTCAAAATGTTGAGCTAAAACAAAATATGGTTAGGTTTTGAAATTCAGGTGGATGGCTGATTTTACCTTTTTGGGTATGCTTTTCACATTGAAGTAAACCAGAACACTAAGTTTGGAAAACACTGAAAGTGGATGTCTGAAACTATTCAATCTATGTGCTGTTAATGAACAATGGTCCCCAAAAATAAAATGAACAATTTTGGTTTTCATATTTCTTGGACAAACCAGTGGCAGTTAGCTGTATGCTTGTACCCTCGAGACCATTGGACCAGATTCTCCACCAAACATGATAATCTTTTTCACTTGGTCAAGGTGAATACAAACTGGCGATATCTCTCAATTTAACAAATCACAAAAAAAAATGTAGGTTATAAATTTTTGATAATATATATTAATCATATTTCTAGAATTTATTTTAACTGTGTAAAGCGGGTGACTGTCATTCAATTTTTATTTTAGTTTCCATTTTCTATTCCTTCATCCTAATTTGTTTACAGAGTATTGGGTTGTTTTTGTGATGTGCCAACTTTTCGGAGTTATGCTTATATGAATGCCAGGGTGACGAACTGTTGTTTTTTGGATATGCATTTCTCTTGTTCTTCTCTCCTTCTGTGAGTTTTATTTTTTTGCTGTTTACAGCGAGTTCCAACTCATCCATGAACTATGCTTATACGTTCTTTCGGTGTCTCAAAGAACTGAGCTAATACGTGCCACACTATCCACACTGCATTCTTTTCTGTCATGGATTCCCTTGGGTTATATATTTGAATCCCCGTTGGTAAGTATAAGTTTATGAATATTGTCAATTATTCAATATAAATATGTAGTTTGAATTAATGCCTTGAATTTTTTTTTTGTAACTGTTGCAGCTTGAAACATTATTAAAATTCTTTCCTGTTCCATCATATCGAAATCTGACCCTTCAAAATCTAACAGAGGTATTTTTTTATTAATTTATATTTATATTTTTTATATAATATGTTGCCCATGTTGCTTTTACTATTAAAGACACATCAATTTTTATCCATTTCTTGCAGGTGGCCTCTCTTAACTTTGGGGATTTCTACAATATGCAATATGTTAAGATGTACAACATATTCATGGTGCAGTTGCAGGTTTGTCAGAGCTTTTCCGATTTATTGCTTCAGAGTCTTTAGCCTTTTCTTCCATTTGTATTTGTTTTTTCCTTACACTATGTTTTCTGTTGGCAATTAAGTACTTTAATTTCTAACAGACTATTCTTCCCCTTAGTACAAATATTACTGAAGCATACGCAAATGGTTCAAGTGAGGAGCAGGTCAGTGTTTTTGTAGCTTGCATACTCTGAAGAGTTCTGTTTACGCATCTAACTTTGGCCATATGTTTTGTTGCACCAGGCCTTTGTTCAGAACCTTGCATTATTCTTCACTTCATTTTACAAGGTCAGTTTGCTTCTTGTTTGCATGACAGTCACGGTTAAAGGTCTCAGCACGACAGTTTTTGTTATTTAGATAATGCATTTTTCATGGTAGGCAATGAAGAACTTTACTTGCAATTATCTTTTTGTGGTGCAGTCATGACTGAAAGGCCATGTATGTGATTGGCATTCAAAATATTTAGATTGAGGTTTTCCTTCTTGAATAGGCTTCTTTCGGTTTCATCTTTGTAATTTCTCCTTTCAATATATTTCTTTTCTTTTTTAAAAATTATACATGTTTTCCATTGTGTTAATGGAAGATGCATTTTATTTTAATGGATCTCTTGCCTTTATGTTAAAGTTTATAACTCATTAATGACATGCTGCATATTGACAAACTAAGAAGTGATATGTGGTTTATTCCTTGCTTGGAATCGGTACCATTTGAAAAATCTCCATTGCTTTTAGGGTGTTGTGGTAGGACGAAGCAGATGTCATTCTAGTATTTAGACTGAAGTTCTTGAGAAGGGTTATTCCCTTCTCTTATTTATAACTTGTTTTTTTCAATATCTCTTTTTTGTTTTTATATTTCAAAACCTTCAACTTATCAAATTCATGCGGTTTATGAAAAACCTAAGAAGTTATATGTTGTTTATTGCTTGTTTCCAAATTTTCCATTTGGAAACTCTCTTGTCTCAATTTTGTGGTGGGAAAAAATAAATTTTTTTAGCTTTGAATGTCTGAATTCAATTACCATGTCTTTTTCTGCAAGCTTCTTTTGGCCCATCTAAAAATTTAGAATCTATTATGATCAGATTCATAGAGTTTATCTCTGGAATGAGTGACAACCTTTTGTCCTGTTATAGAGAAATAAAGAGAAAAAAAAAATTAATAAACTTGATTGATTGATAGATATTATTCTCCGTAGAGTTAATGTCTATTAAATAAGTTACATAATAACCTAAATTACTTTAGACAATATCTAAAATAGAAAAAAATAATTTATTTTAGAAAATTAACCTTAATTAATGATTTTGATAATTAGAAAAATAATACTAAAAGAAATTACTAAATTCTTTTCATGAAATATTGCTTCCCAATGAAGGAGTCCATTGAATTTATTTCCATAACAGAATCAAGGTCAAATAGAAGATTTTGAGCTATGGGGCTTTAAGATGGAAATGATAATTGTTTTCAAAATGCTTGTTTTTAAAATTCTCTCTATTTTTAGGGAGTGAAGTTTGATTATTTGTTAGTAGTTTAGAGAGATACTCAGTTTGTCTTCTAAGTTGTTGAATTTTTTCACCTTAAGAAATTGTTTTCCTAAGAAAATGAAAATTGTTGCTTTTTCTATAAAGGCTTTCCAAGTTTTTAATGAATTCTTGGCAGGACGTGTTCTCCAGAGTATCCTATTACATTTAATTGAGAATATAGTTTACATGTTTTTTTTTTGCAGTATTTATGTATTTTTTCTTTTATCTTTGCAATCTTTGTCGAATCTCATGTCTCTTTATGTATTTTTTTCCATGTGTAACTAATTTTGTCTTACTATGGAAAAGTCGATAATATGGCACACCTTTTTTTACCTGGTTTGACCTCCGTGCATATTATATTTGGTTTTTAATGATCCAGCTTGTTGATATGTTGTTTTGGTTTTGTTCTTACCATTGCCATCAGAATTTTTTTTCTTTGATAATTAGTAATCAACAAATCTGTTCCAGTTTTTGGTTTGATGGTGTGTGTTATCATTTTTTTGCAGTGCCACATTCGAGTATTGGAATTGACCCAGGAGAATATTGCTGCTCTTTTATTGGGGCTTGAATATTTAATTAGCATCTCGTATGTAGATGATACTGAGGTTTTTAAGGTATCGTACTTGAAGATTTAATTTCTTTGAAAAAATCTGCTGGGGATATTCACAAACATACATAGAACATTGTTGTTAGATTGTGGCAATCTTTATTCGATTTGACATTGAACAGGTGTGCTTGGATTATTGGAATTCCCTAGTTTTAGAACTGTTTGAGGCGCATCATAATATTGAAAATCCTGCAGTAACTGCAAATATGATGGGATTGCAGGTACTTCTTTTTGGTCTCCATCGCTTGCAATCAGTGAGAAATATATATTAGGTATAAAGAGTAGAAATAGTATGAATTTTGCCTTAGAAAAACCTGATCTTGTCACAAAATGAACAGTTAATTGTTTTCAAGTACAAAAGCCAAAAAAAATCATCATCAAAGTTGTGGCATTTTGTAATGTTGTCATGTTTGTTTGCATTAAGAAACACAATTCCACAATTGGAATAGTGAGTCAAGTAATAATGTATGTTGGAGAATTTTAATCAGATTTTAATATCTATTTTCTTAATAATGACTCTTATATTGTGTTTTTGTCTTTGAATATTTAATCTATTCCATGTTTTTTTTTTCATTTATTATCCCTATGTTATATTTTTCTGGACAACGTTTTGATTGTTTAAAAATAACAATAGCTGATCAGTTGCATCCCCTTCATTTCCTGTTGGGACAATATTAGACCTCTTTCTCTTCCATGTATTTGACATTCTTTAACTTTTTCTAGGGAGCCATGCCTCCAGGAATGGTTGATGGTCTTGGTTCCCAAGTGCTAAAGAGACGTCAACTTTATGCTGCTCCAATGTCAAAGCTAAGGATGCTTATGATTTGTCGGATGGCTAAACCTGAAGAGGTTCTTATTGTTGAAGATGAGAATGGTAATATTGTTCGAGAAACGATGAAGGATAATGATGTGCTTGTTCAATATAAGGTTGGTAATCTAGTTTTGTGGTTTAATGTGTATGCAACTGTAATTACTTCTCATAAAATTGTTGTAAACACAATTTTAGTGCAGTGCTGGATAAATTATCTTTCTTCCCCTTTTCTCCTTGTATATTTTTAAGCTGTATTCGTTTTGTACAGAGTATGAGAGAGACCTTAATTTATTTGTCACACCTTGATCACGAGGACACTGAAAAGCAGGTAACTCAAGCCTTTATTACATACACTTAAAAATATTATTTATCTGCATGTTGTGTTGCAGTTGCCTATTTGTTGTTTTAAGTTGTTTGAGATTTCCTACTGTCCCGACTTTAATGAACAAATAGTTTTTATGAAGTGAAGTATTGGATGCTAATGACTCCCCAAAAACAAAATTGACAAGTAGTATATGTTTGTTACTAAATAGTCGTTACACATTTTCATTATCATTATAGTCAAAAGTTTTGTTTGGAAATTTTATTTTACACACCAAATTACAAAATATTAAAGTATCAAATGTTATGTTGTTACACAGTTATCACAAATTTTCATTTCTTATTTATATAAAAAGTTTTATTACTTGGCTTGTAGTTTACGAGAAAATTTCTGATACTTTAATTGTTAGTGTTCCTGGATACTACTTTGGAATATATGCAAGTTTGTTTACTGCCAGAAATGGTGCTACTTAGATTCTGTTTTTGTGAGACCATTGAGATGTGGAGAAGAGAATCCATAACCTTAACGTTACTTTGGGTGCAACACAGATGCTAAAGAAATTAAGTAGACAATTGACTGGTGAAGAATGGACATGGAACAACTTGAACACATTGTGTTGGGCAATAGGATCTATTTCTGGTTCCATGATGGAAGATCAGGTACTCTTCCTGTATGATTCTTGAAGAATTAATATTGACTTATTATATAGTTTGTTTTAGTAGACATGAACCTTCTTTCAAACTACATCATGTAGAGCCTTGTGGAGTGCTGTTCCAGTTCAATTTCCTTTTTAATCAATTTTGCCTTTTTTCTTTTTTTTTTTAATGTTCGCCATGTTAAGATTATGTCTATAATTGGTTGATTCCTTGGCACAGTTCCATCTACTCGCGAATCATCTCTGTTAAACAAAATTTGATTTTATTTAATTCATGTGATAAATCTAAATGAGTTATCTTTTAATACTAAAAATAGCTTCTTTTCATTTTTTATGAATAAAAGATATCTACTAAAAAAACTATTCAATAGAAGTGCTAAACCATATAGCTATTTCTAAGTGAAGAACCAAACACCAAAACCAAGCATTACATGCATGAAATTACAGAGATTGGTTTGGTACAAAGTGTATGCATTAGGATATTGATATTTTTTTTGGAGATTGCATGTCTTATCAGATGATTTTTTTTTTCAGGAAAATAGATTTTTGGTGATGGTCATCCGAGATTTACTCAACTTATGTGAAATCACCAAAGGAAAAGACAACAAAGCTGTTATTGCAAGCAATATAATGTAAGGATTGTGATTATTGGAGCTGCTTCAATTATTTTCTACTCTCCCAGCATGCTTCTATAATTTGCCACATTTTATATTTCATGATATGATTGATAACTGTTGAGGCCAAATATTGTAAATTTGGGTGTTGTTTTACTATACTTGTTTTTTTATCNATACTTGTTTTTTTTATCGTACCCTTTGCTTTTGTTGGCAGGTATGTGGTTGGCCAATATCCAAGATTTTTAAGAGCTCATTGGAAATTCTTGAAAACTGTTGTAAACAAGCTGTTTGAGTTTATGCATGAAACGCACCCAGGGGTTCAGGTACCTTTTCCCTGGAATATAGCTTATTATTACATTTGTGGGATATAACCTTTTTCTCTGCAGATCACATTTTATGTAAACTGAATTGTGTTTTGAAATCCTCTGTATTAGAATTGTTTTTTTTTGTGTCACTCTTAGTATATTTTGATAGTGATTGTCTTATTTAATCTCGATAGGGTTTCTCACCAAAACAGGTCAAACCCTATGGTATCACTCCTTATTTTGTATCACAATATTTTCTTTTTGATCTGTCTTGTTCCTCAACATTTAGCTTGGGAAGTGTATATTTACTCATGAAAAACAGGGAGTAACTATATGTAACCTAAATATCTCAAGTTTTATAAATAAATAGCAATGTAGCATATTGTTTATTATATGTAAGGAGAGGTTGAAACTTATTGATAATATAATTTTTTTAGGATATGGCTTGCGACACATTTTTGAAGATTGTTCAAAAATGCAAGAGAAAGTTTGTTATAGTACAGGTCAGTATTGATATATATTTGTAAAATTATTCTGGTGATATTTCTATCACTATTTTTGTGTTTCCCTTTTGAGTTTGTTTATAGATTGCCTCTTATTATTGTCAGGTTGGTGAAAGCGAGCCATTTGTTTCCGAACTTCTTACTGGACTTGCAACGACAGTTGGAGATCTGGAGCCTCACCAAATTCATACTTTTTACGAATCAGTATGTCTGCTGAAGTATATTAATGTCCGATCTGGAGAAAGAAATGTTTGATTGAACTCTTGCTTATATTTTTCTCAGGTAGGCAATATGATTCAAGCAGAATCTGATCCAAATAAGAGGGATGAATATATACATCGGTTGATGGAGCTTCCAAATCAGGTACGTTTGTTATTAGTAAGTGAGAATAAATCTCATAGGGTTTTACCTTTTTTCTACATTATAATAGTTTCTTGAATAACTTTTTCTCGCCCATTGCAGAGATGGGCCGAAATTATTGGTCAGGCACGGCAAAGTGTGGATTTTTTGAAGGATCAAAATGTAATTAAAACAGTACTTAATATCTTGCAGGTACAGATAAAAAAACTCCGGTTCTTACTAAGTAATGTTTGCTAGACTCTGAATTTATTGTGCTTAAAGAGATATTTTTGTTACCCTAGAAAATAGCGCCTCATACTTCAATCTATTTTTCTAATTGTTTTATTAATACGGCATTCATATTTCTCTGGTTTAACCTGTGATTGGTATGTCTGTATTTTATGTTGATATTACATGTGTATGTTCTCTTCGTGATGTTATATGTGTTCTATTGTTGTCTTTTTTACGTATTTGTTTATCTTTGTAATTTTTGCCAAGTATATTTTGGTGGCATTATACTTTGTAATGCTTTGTTGTGCTCTTAAAGTGAAAAAGAAAACTGAAGCATTTTCTTCTGTTTTGCTTTTTATATCTCTAGTATTTGTAAATGTAATTTAGTGATGGAGTAGTCACAATGCTCTTTGTTTTGTGTTTCTAATAGAATTAAATCATTAGTGCGTGTTTTTGTTGAAAATTGCTGTGGGTATTGAATTAAATGATTAGATAAACAAATATTTTTGTTTGGCATTACTTGTTTAGATCTTTTAGAATTATTTCTCTCTCTCTCTCTCTCTCTCTCTCTCTCTTGTGATTATTGGAATTATTATTTTTTGTATCCTATGTATTCTGGAGTTTGAATTATTGAGAACTTCAAAGTGTTGCGTTTTCGGATTTAGATTAAATAATTAAATTTTAATTTGAATGTTTAGGAAATTCAAAGAGTTGGGTTTCTAAGTGCTTCTTATGTTGCAGACAAATACTAGTGTCGCTACATCTCTGGGGACATATTTTTTGCCACAGATATCCTTGATATTTTTGGACATGCTTAACGTTTACAGGTATCATTTTCTTATTTGGAATCTAGGCATATTTTAAATCATGGAATGCAGTAAATTATTTCCACTCTCTGAATGGATGAATTTTATTTATTTTGCATCCAGAATGTACAGTGAACTTGTATCAAGTAGTATTGCAGAAGGAGGTCCCTTTGCATCTAAAACATCATATGTCAAGCTTTTAAGGTATATGATTCAAGACTGAATTATCCTTTTGTTTTCTTATTAATGTACGAAGATTTGAGTTGTATGTTGGTGTAAAACAGATCCGTTAAGAGGGAAACACTAAAGCTCATAGAGACATTTTTGGACAAGGCTGAAGATCAGCCACAAATAGGGAAACAATTCGTGCCCCCAATGATGGATCCAGTTCTTGGTGACTATGCTAGGAATTTGCCTGATGCCCGAGAATCAGAAGTTTTGTCTCTTTTTGCTACAATAATAAACAAGTATGTTCTTCCCTTATATTGATGTTGTCATGTTATTTGTATTTTGTTTAGTTTGATGTGTCAATTACCAAGCTATGAAGGGTTAATTGTTTTATGTGTAAATATTGCCACAATGTAATCATAAAGATCTTTTGAACATTAGATATATAAAATTTCAATTTGATTTTATGTTTGAACTCTCTTTAAGAGCAAAGACACCAATTACATTCCAGACTTAAATTTTTGAAACCCAACTTTACTGTCTTGGATGACTGCAAAGACATCAGTTTATATTTCTGTTTGAAAACCTGCAGTAAAGAAGAATGTCATGCCACCGCTTGTCACTGTTATTCTAATTGTGATTAAATGATTACATTTGAAAAACAAAATGTGGGTTGAAAGTTTCTCTTGTTTCTGTTTGACACTCATCATTGGAAGTTTATGAAATTCCTGCATGCAAGTTGTCTTGTCATGGAATCTTCTCGGCCTTGATGTTTGTTTTGAATTTCTGGGATTAAATATACTTTCTATGTTCTATGCTCTCTTTTCTGAAAACTCTCTGGCTAAGTTCTCCTTGTTCAGATGTATTTCTTCGTCTAGGAGAACATACCTATAATTCCTGTTTTTATTCTTTTATGAAGGTATAAGCGGGCTATGATAGATGATGTGCCACGGATATTTGAAGCTGTCTTTCAATGCACTTTAGAGGTCAGAATCTTGAATGACGACTTTTTATGTATTTCGGAATGATCGTGTCGGTATTGTTGATTATTAGGCATTAACCTTGCCCTGACATACACAATTTGAATATGTCTATGAGTCTTTTATGTGATTATATGTGAATTTATTTTAAAAAATAAGAGTCTCAAAGTTTGATTATATTTAAAAGCACTGGGAGACAGATCAGTGTTTTTCTCTTTCTTTTTAAAGTTTTTATGAGTTGTCTAATATTAGATAATATAAAAAAATAATATTATCTTTGCCTATATTATAATTTATCTCCATCTCTGGTATGAGATTTGAGTTTACCAAGAATACCCTTCTGCTGAAAGTATATTTATTCTTACTGTAGTCTTCCTTTTTGAAGTTAATTTATACCACACGGACTACTACTATTTATGAACTATTGCTCAGCTCATTGATGCTGCTAATATTTTTAACTATGTAAATTTGTTTTAATCTAACACTCACAAGTCACATTAGCCATCTTTCAGGATGTTACTTTGTTGTGATCATTAAACTGTTTAAATGGATTTACTACGATGCATTATAATGCTCTATGTGCTCGTCCTGCAGATGATTACTAAAAATTTTGAAGACTACCCCGAGCATCGCCTCAAGTTCTTTTCATTGCTTCGTGCCATAGCTACATTCTGTTTTCCTGCACTGGTTTTATTGTCAAATCAGGTTTTTTTAAAAAACATTCTCTGATTTTTTTTCTTATTAAGGAATTGTGTTCATAACAGTTTTTTCTTCAAATACTAATTACTCTTCGAATTTATGAGAATTCTTCTTTCTTTATCTAATTTTTTTTCTTGGGAACCATGTTTTTTTTTCATCAGCAACTTAAACTCGTGATGGATTCCATTATATGGGCGTTTCGGCATACAGAGAGGAATATCGCTGAAACTGGACTAAATCTATTATTGGAGATGTTGAAGAACTTTCAGGTTTGACTTTTTTATTTAATTTCAGTGTGTGTATGATTACTTTATGCTACATTGTTTAATATGATTCTTGATGAATTGTCAGGCTTCTGAATTCTGCAATCAATTCTATCGGACATATTTTGTGATGACTGAGCAAGAAATATTTGCTGTTCTAACAGATACATTTCATAAGCCTGGTTTTAAGTTACATGTTCAGGTCCTTCAACATTTGTTTTGCCTGGTAATGTTTTCTTCTTTGTTGCTGTAAAATTGCTCTAGAAACTATCTAAAATCTTTCCTTTTAAGTTTGAATTGATCTTTTGAGTTTCTTATGACATTATTTTTCCTTGCCTATAAATGTTGTTTCAAATATGACAATGAAGTTGGGTTCTTATATGATCCCTCCTATTAAATATCAAATACTAAGAACAAACAACCAAGAAGAACAAGATAGAAAGAAAGAACAACAATCAGAGTTAATTAAATGAGATTACAAATACTTAGTGGAGTTACGTTGATGGTAGCTTGTCATCTCCAAAATCATACTCATAAAATTTTCCTTATCCTCCTAATACAAGTCAACCCCTATTTATAGAAAATATAACATACTAACATAATACCATAATACTCATATAATTTGGATCTTATTATAATCTAATACTATAAGATTGAGCCTTATCAAATTCTTCTCCAATAATCTCTTATTTACTATGTATGCCCTATTCCAAAGATTTTGAGCTTTTATGTGATAGAGCCCATAATATACTTAAACAGCAAGGATAATAGATCAACAAGAACACTAATCGATCAAACAAATAACACACAATACAAGCAATTTAGAAGAGCTTGAATCTTTTGAGCTTGTTAATGGCGGCTCGCCACTCCCTAGATAACCCTAATATTTTCCTTGATAACCCCCCCCAAAACACAATCCTAACATATTTATACTAACTCTAACATAGACTTATTGGCTTAAAGATATAATAATTAAAAAGGGCCTCATGGGCTCCGCTTGGTTGGGTTTTATCATTATGTAACAATTTCAAGAAGAATTTTTTTTTTTCAATTTTTAGGCGGAGTCTGGATTGTTGACTGAGCCATTGTGGGATGCTGCATTGGTACCCTATCCATATCCTGATAATGTTGCCTTTGTCCGCGAGTACACTATTAAACTGTTGAGTTCATCATTTCCCAACATGACAACATTAGAGGTAATGTTGTTATTATCATTTTCCTTTTTGTTTTTCTAATATGTCATTTTGACTAATGTGTTTGGAGATTTCAGGTTTCGCAATTTGTAAATGGACTATTTGAGTCTAGGAACGACCTGTCTGTATTTAAAGATCATATTAGGGATTTTCTGGTACAGTCGAAGGAGTTTTCAGCTCAGGTGAAAGCAGTACTTTTTATTTTACAAGAAACCTAAATTTATATATTTATCTGAATGATTCGTACTTATACAAAAGAAGCGTATATATGTATGATCAATTATGCATACACAGAAGAATATATATATATGTATATATATCTATCAATTCGTACGCATCATGTATATATACTATCAATTATATGTATACAAAAGATGTAAGAGAAGGGAGGATAAGAATTCTCTCGTTGTAGAAGTGAATGTTTTTGCTGTTTCTTTATGAAAAAAATTAATTGCTTATATTTATTGTACTACCTTCCATTTTGACTCCTGATGATGTTGTCAGTCACTCAGACTCGCATTTGATTGTTATATTGCTTTTATAGGGATCTTGCTGGCACTTAATTGTTTTCTTGAAGTGAGTGAATTTTGATTATTAAGCAGTGACTAGATCAAGCCGTGTTTAGTCGTAGTGTCTGGAAATTTACTGGAAGTGAATAGCTTCTCCTTGACATTTATTCGTTTAATTTTGAGAGTATTTTAAGTCCAATTTCTTGTTCTTCAATATGTTTGCAGGACAACAAAGATCTCTATGCAGAAGAAGCAGCTGCTCAGCGGGAAAGAGAGCGCCAAAGAATGCTTTCAATTCCGGGACTCATAGCCCCTAACGAGTTACAAGATGAAATGGTCGATTCATGATCGAATTTTCTAATCCGTTGATTTTGACAGGCTTTCGACGTTCGTCTTTGATTTGAAGGGACTAGAAATCGTGCATTCGGAGCAGAGGAGGAGGCTTGTGAAGCTGTTTCTGTTTTTTCGTTAGTTGGAATTGATCGAATTATGAAGTGGCCGATATCGCAGTGGTTGGGCCAATGATCGATCTCTTCTCCGGTATTGGTTCTTGCTCTGGTTCATGTGTAGAGTATTTTTAGGAGCTGATGTAGGATTATACACATATATTATATATATTCGTATATGGATGGCTCGATCGATATTTTGAAATGCAAAAATTTAGCCCTTTTTTGGGGGGATGATCATCATTCTTCAGCAGTTGTAACCAACCCTTAGTTCCTTTTTTTTGTTCCTTGTTTAGCATTTGTGGAATTGAGTGTTTTGAGATGTTTTTTTTAAGGATGTCTGGTTGAGGATTTGTGTTCTTCTCCTCAGATCTTGTGTAATCTTAAATCTTGCTTGGTTTTTTGTTTTCTTTTGTCTATGTTCATTACTTTGAAATATTTACAAATTGATTGCCCGGTTCGGGTTCGGCTGTTGGAAATTAGCTGAAAAGTACGTTTTTTTGAACTTAGGATCTGAACAAAAACTCATTTGGGATAGTTAACGCTCTCGACTTTTGCCGGGTTTTCAATCTCGATAAATAAAAGTTAAATATCAATTGCTCCTAAATTTCAGACTTTGAAATTTGATGAATTATTGGTGCAGAGTTGATTTTAATGGTTTGGTTCTAATTGTAATGGGGTACTACTATACTATTATGAACTTTTTATTTTAAATTTGTATTTTTTATCATCAAGTGTTGATTTTTTAATTGAGTTTTTTTTTTATAGATTATTAAATATATTAAATAATTTATTAGACTATTATACGGAATTGAAATGTTTATTTCTGAATATACAATTTTTGTAATATTTTTTTCAACAAAGTATTTTTATATTAAGAAATTTAAATATTAACAACGATGATTGAATTTGGACCCGAATTGAATATGTAGGCAATTTATTGTTTAATTCTAAACTTTAATCATTTGATTTTGGTCTAAAGAAAGTTCGAAAGCAACTCGTATGGTCGTCCGAAATAAGGTCGATTTTAAATTTTTTATTTTTAATTAATTTAATTAAGTAAATTAATTATCATGCATTCACAATATATAACAAACTAATTTGAAAAGTTTTAATTTTTTTTATATTTTAACGATTTATTATAATTTTTTTAACACAGAAAAAATAAAATTCAGTTAAAATTTCGTACGTAAATAAATTTATTTGAAATAATATTACTGTAAAATAATATTATATAAATTATTAATAATTTTACGATTCATTATGATTTTTTTAAATAATTAAATCAAAAAAATTTAGTGACAAATTCGTATTTATTATATGGACGTCAAGTTTTAAAATTGGTAAGAGGAGAAAGAAGAAAAGGGAGGCAAAATAACGCAACCTTTTTCAGGGCACCCTTCTTCGAACATTCATCCTTCTATCAACCAAATCTCTCTCTCGCTCTGCCAATTCTCCCTCCGATAATACGATGAGGACGTGAGTTCTTGCGAGGAAATCGATCCGACGTTCGAGTCTAGAAGTTCGAAATTATGGGTCAGGCCTTTCGCAAGCTCTTTGACTCGTTTTTCGGCAACTCTGAGATGCGGGTATCCTCTGTTCTTTTATTTTTATGTCTCTTCTTTTTGTGGGTTCTCTCCGGATGTGATTACCTTGCTTGATGTTCGTAAGTTTCATGTTTTGTTTGCTAATTTATGTTTATTTGGGTGTTTTTCGGTTTGTTGAATGCGAAAATTGAAGCCATAGAAGGATCCTTTTGAAATTTGTTTTCTAATCCTCCATGGATGATGGCTCGTTTATGTGGTTCAAATAGAGATCTTACATTGATTGATTGACTGTTGAGTCATGGCTTACTTTTTCCTTGGAATGGAAATGGGGTTTCAGAATTTTTTCATTTTAGGTGGGATGGAGGAGGCAGGAGACATTGGAGCCAAAGTTTTTATTTTCTAGAACTGAGCAACGTGTTAATGGCTGTTTAATTACAACTGAAAAAAGGATTGATTTTCGTCTACTGATGGTTCTATTTTTCTATATCTGCTAACTATGTCAAGTTACTGTAGTTGATTATCATCTGTTTTGCTCAACACCACACCCTTTGGCACCAGAATAACTCGTTACAAAATGAATGGCTAAAATCCTCCTTATTATAGGTTCTTCATTGAAAATGACTCTATTACTTTTGTTTTGAATGCTTCAGAACAAGCAATAGAGAATCATTTGGTGAAATTATCTGCACCTGTCGATTCTAGCGAAAACTCCTTACTGATTGGCAAGAGCCACAAATGCCGATCTTTTAATTTTGGGGATTGTCTTAAAAGTCCTGTCTTGTTTGACTGCGAATTTCTGACAAATTTTCATCTTCAATTTGTAATGATAGCATAGTTATTTACATGGCTGTTTTTACTCGGCTGATTTTTGGATTTGGCCTAGGTTGTGATGCTCGGCCTGGACGCTGCTGGTAAAACAACGATTCTATACAAACTTCACATTGGGGAAGTTTTGTCAACGGTTCCCACAATTGGTAGGTCTCTTTGTTCTTCAGACGACAACTTTTTTTTGGGTTTTAAATCTGAAAAAAGTTCAATTGTAATTGAAAGAGGTACTTACATAATTATTGGAGTGGGACAAGGACTTGATATTTCGCCATAAATGATTGTTCCTAATTATAAAACACCAAAAATACGCTTAAAGATCAAGGTGTGGAATAAGTTTTTTTCAATTACTATCCTACTGTTCTTAAAAATGGATTTTCCTGCTAGTTTTACTATGTAAAGTTACCATATCATCAAACTAGCTTTGCCTAATTTAAATTAAGCTAACGGTCATGTTGCAGTCATTCTCACTATATATTGCTTGACTCCTTATAGCATGCCAAGAGATATTGAACAATACAAGTTTCGCAATTGAGAAAAGATTTGAAACCTTAGCATTATTATTCTAGAGCAAGCAAACCTCACCGCTCGTCTTGTCTTGAATGTGAAAATGGGGGAATCTTAATGGATAATAATTACTCCTGTCTCATTACTTTGTTGCACACATTTTATAGTTAAATTGTTTTCTTCAAAAATAAGAGAACCCCACAGGATATGAGTCTTCTTTTTTTATTTAAAAGGAAACAACACCTTGTTTTATGAGATGCAGAATCACTTACACTTGGATACATTCACTATGAAAGTTTTGGAAAATATTATTGGAGATGAAACTTTGCATTCTCTTCATAAACACATCCATAATTAAAAAACAACGACGCCGGAAGTTTCATCGTAATTTTTTTGCATAATAGTTTTCTTTGTTATAAAAGAAGATACAAAAGAAAACAGCCTGCCTCAATTTATCTTTCAGACCTATGATTTGCAGATTTATAGACCTTTGATTTTTCAGATCTATATCATTTGCACATCAACTCTTTGTTTTGGATCTTGCTCAATTTTATCTTATTTTAATTTTCCTTGCATTTTCCTTTCCTGCTGTATTCATTTCACGAGCTCTTAATCCTTAGAACCCCTCATTGATTTGTTACTTTTACAGGTTTCAATGTGGAGAAAGTTCAATATAAGAACGTTATGTTCACTGTTTGGGATGTTGGTGGACAAGAAAAACTAAGGCCACTTTGGAGACATTACTTCAATAATACTGATGGACTGGTAATGGTTGAATTCAACGAGTTACTTCAAATTTTACAAACAAATGTTTGGCTTTGCCCTATTCTATCCTGTCTTCTAGTTGTTCCTTTTATCATCATATTATAACTTCTCAAATCTTTTAAATAACATTTGGCTTATTCCTCAATTTCGATTGTCCTTCTCTTAGCTATTGGTTTGGTCATTTTTATCTCTTCATGCAGATTTATGTTGTTGATTCTCTGGACCGAGAGAGAATTGGTCGGGCAAAGGCAGAATTTCAGGTTTTGATAAAAAACAAGAATATAGACTTAAAAATATGAATTGATCTTATTTCTTAGATAACATATTTTTCAGGCCATTATCAATGATCCATTCATGCTGAACAGTGTCATTTTGGTGTTTGCTAATAAGCAGGACATGGTATGTCGCTTGACTTGTTCATATATACCTTTTTTGCTTGATAGAACTCTGAGAATGCGATCTGTTTAGTTGGTGGTTTGGGTAAATTTACTATGCTTCAGGCACTCATATTCTATAATTTGCTAGGTTCCTATTAAACTATTAAGAATCTGCTGGTTGTCTTCTTTAATTAATCAGAATTAATAAGGCAAGGGTAAAAGGTTATGATCCCCTGGTAACCAAAACTTTGCAGAGCTATGCAGGTTGTATATTTGATTTTTTTAATGCCATTTGAAGTGAGGTGGACGTGGTCCATTCTCGTTTTAGAGAAAATAAGATCAGATCAACATATTTATTTTTAAAATTTTAGGATCAAGACCAAGACTTAATATAACTAGGACCCGACCAGACAAGAAATTATGGTCCAGTCCGATCTTAGTTTTTTCCGTTAAAATAAAATGAAACAAACTCAATATTAATAAAATTTAAAATATCTTTATCCAACAAAATACATAATAATTAATATATTTAATACTAAGAACAAAAATAGATTAAAATGATTATAAATTACTAATTATATTATGAAAAAAAAACTTAAAACGCTTAGTTACCCGACATTATCCACCACATCATTAATCATCAATTTTTATTAACATGTACATGTACCGTCCGATTTTAAAAAAAATAAGACCAGACCGATGTATTTTGGTTTCAAATTTTACGATAAAAATTAGGATTAGACTTGACCAAGATGGACAAGAACCAGACCAAGACCAAATAGTTTCGGTCCATTTCGTTGATTTTGGTCGGTTTTGTCTATTCCTAATTTGTAGTCAGTTTTATGTGGAAATAGATCTTGAGAAACAATATATGAGAATAAATAGAAATGACGTCCTCAAAAATTCATCTATCTCTGGAGTATTTTGCCATCTTAAATATCGATGGCTCGTATTTTGTCGATATTCGTCTGATTAGATCCTATTTGTGCTTTTCTCTTGTTTTTTAATATTAAGAAAGGAGCAATGAGTCCTAGGGAAGTATGTGAAGGACTGGGTCTGTTCGATTTGAAGAACCGAAAATGGCACATTCAAGGGGCCTGTGCGCTGAAAGGTGATGGCCTTTATGAAGGTTTAGACTGGTTGTCTGGAACTCTTAAAGAAATGAAAGCTATGTGATATTCTTCTGTAGGAACCTCTTTTTAAAGTTTCAGGTTAACTCTTAATCCTCTTTTATTTTATTTTATTTTTGAAGTTTCCTTTGCTTTTATTTCATCACAACCCCCTTCAAATCTTCTGCATTGCAATTAAGTTGATAGAGCTTTTATTTATTGCGACGATCAATTTTGTCGAGAAAAAATTGTCGGTATATCTATCGAGTAATGTTAGGTTTACCTTAACATATTCTCTTATTGTACACACTGATGTGTAAGGTTATGATTGCTCTAACTAAAATGTATTTAATATATTATGATTAAAATATTTATTTATAATATTTATTGCAACAAACACACTCAAACACTGCCAGCAGATATACTAAGAAAGAAAGTAAACGTACCAGTACTCATATTTTTTCTTCAAATCTTTTGTTCAAAGTTTTCTTGCTAGCGATGATCAAATTAAATATTTTCAAAAAAAAAAATTCTGCAGGTTCATTCTTGTGATGACCCTTCGAATGTGGCTAGATGATCCTTGCGACATTCAAGTATGCTGTGTATGTTATGCTGATGAAGTGTCTAGATGTTTACTTTTCCCCATTCTTGGCTCTTGAAACTTACTTTCTGATATGTACAGTGATTATGATGATGCTGCCATTGATGAATCTGAGAAAAAAACAACCTTTTTTGTCAGTTTTTTTGTATTGTTTTTTGCACCATGACATGGAAGCTTGGATTTACATGGAATTCATGAGTTTGTATCGACACTTTTACTTCCGATAATTCTAGGATTTTGTTCTTATTCTAGTATTTTCTCGAAAAACCGATCTAATCTGATGGATCTGGCTCCTGCTTGTTTCGTTGCCGTAACCGCTTTCTTCTCTATAATGTGCGTACGAATTGAGGATTATTGTGTTGTTGTGGTCTAAGGGCAATTGGGGATAGTTGGAGTTACCCTTTATCTATTGATCTTCCTTTAGTGTCACCTATTTGACCTAGTCAATTATTTTCTCTCATAATTTTGAGAGTAAATATTAATTAATTTGTTAAATTACAATGATTATTATTATAAATTTTATTATGATTTTAATGGAGATCTTATTGATGGGTCAATGTCCATTGACTTTAATGATATTTAATAAAAATATTGGTCACAACTTGCTCTAATGTTTATAATTTATTAATTTATGATCAACTATATAGATTATCGGAGTGCATTACTTACAATTAATTTAAATGGTATTCAATTCGATAATGTTAAAATCATTTTGAGTTATTTAAATTGGAATTTCTACGAAAATGAGTTAATGCAAATCAGATTGATTTTCACGTCTAAATAGAAAGTCAAACTACACTGGAAAAACTAAAGAACAAAGTCAACCTTAATATTGTCGAACCCTGAAGATCTTCCATTATGGGTGAAGATCAGTGGGTAGAGATTTTGAGGTGGATGGATTTGTGGAGCCATGATTTCCATCCGCCGTTGGATTTCTTGGCAGCTTCCATGGATTCTCCATCTTCCTTGGCTCTCGCTTCCAGCGGCTTCTTAAACAGCAGGAATTTACGGGCGCCTTGGGACCCGATTCTCTCCCATGGATTCATCGCTGCGCAAAGTTCCCAAAATTCATCAGCTACTGTAAAGATGGGCCGATGGAAGGAGCTGCGATAACTACCTCGCGATTCGCCGGCGGAGCAATAGAGAAGAAAGTCGTCCAGATTGGAGCCGAGAACCGGCAGCCGTTCTTCTCTCGCGAACAATTTGAGCGCCGATTCGATGACGGCGGCGACGGGATCTTCCTCGCCGA
This sequence comes from Begonia fuchsioides, assembly GCA_003255005.1. Classification (NCBI taxonomy): domain Eukaryota; kingdom Viridiplantae; phylum Streptophyta; class Magnoliopsida; order Cucurbitales; family Begoniaceae; genus Begonia; species Begonia fuchsioides. The sequence continues at coordinate 405,260 of QAOC01040107.1, read as the reverse complement.
CGACGAGTCGAATGGGGCCGGAACTCCCAATCACACTGACGCTGATCAGGAGCCTGTTGTCGTTGCCGCTCTTCTTCTTCTTATTATTCGGCAGCATCTTGGCAGCCGTGATCGGAACGAAGATCTGCGCTCTTCGATGGCTGAAAGTGGAGGCGGGGATCGAGGCCGAGGCAGCGATGGAACCAGGCCTGTTCGGGGAATCCAAAAGAGAGGACGGCGCCCACCTTGGAACGCAGAAGGGAGCGCATGAAACAGCCGGAGGCGGAGATTGGATCCACCATTAACGGGGAAGAAGAGCTTGGTCGGAGAGAGAGATGGGAGTGGTGAAGAGGGCGAGAGAGCGAGGGAGAGAGGTATTTATAGACGAGAAGAGGAAGATTTTCCCTCCCACCAAATCTGCACTTTTGAGCTTCTGTCTTCTCCTAATCACACTCAAGTCTTTCCAAATATTTATTTTTTATTTATAATATACAATTATCCATTTTAAATTATATTTATTAAACTATTATATTTATAATTATCCACTCATTTCCTTGAACTCTTTGGATTCTGTCTATTAGATTCTCGTTGAATACATGTATTTATTTAGGAGGGGTAAAACTGAATCAGAACTGCAAATAAACTAAAATTATTAATTTTAATCTAATCTTAATTCTAATTTTTAAAAAATGATGATTGATAAGCTGGTTTCAGTCTTTAAAAATAAGAAATCATGAAACCGGAACTGTGACAGTTGGTCAAGAAATGAGATTGGTCCAGTTCAAATGTGTTTATGTAATTATTTATAATATTTATTGCATTAATCACTGTTCAATGCGTCAGAAGATAAGTAAAAGTAAATCTTGACAAAATATTTATTAAAATCATGATAATATTTTGATAATTAAAGATTAAAAATGTTATAATTATATAAAAAAAATATTGTTTTTAATGTTAATTGAGTTAAGTATAATGAAATTTTATTAATTTAAGTTTTTTATTTTATTTTTCAGTAAATCATTAAAATAATAAAAATAACAAATAATAATAATTTAATGACGGATAAATAAAAATTAAAGAAACGGCAATGACTTAAAGGGTCAATCTTTAACTAACCGAACGAATCAAATTAGTCTAGGGCTGGAGCTTTGGGCTAAAGCAGCTCAATCCAATCCCAATGCCACGTGTCACTCTCAGGACGACTATATAAGCAGCTATGTTGTATTATAACTGCCACTCTCTCTCTCTAGTGCCATCTGCTTGGTAGATGAGAGGAAGCAGAGCAGCAGCAAATCATAGCCATGGATTCCTCAGGCAGTCGCTTCATTCACATCCACGCACTCTCAACGGCGCTATGCACTTGTGCATCTCCCTCGGCTCAACCACCGCCGGCGCCGCCTCCTCTTCCGCCATGTTTACCAGAGGTATTGCTTCCATTCTTGAGGTCTCATTGTTTCCACTGCCGCCGCTGCCCCGCCGAATTCCGCTGTCTCTTTGATCAAATTGCTCCCAGACTTTCCGTCTGGGAGGAAATTTAATTCAGGAATTATTTAATATATATAAATTAATTGGATAATAGTACAGATTTATCAATATACCGTAGAGAACAACGTTTCCAACATGTCTGAATCAACAGCAAATGAGAGGAACAAATACTAAAAACAACAGACATCCGAAATTCCCTCCATGATATCATCCACAATAATCTCATAATCTCTCCGGCGAATTAGTCGGAGGCATACAATTTGCTTCCGGACGGGTCCCGCTGTTCCGTCCAAATTCTCCGTGTCGATGGTCATCCTCCGCACCTTCAATCCCGTTTTCCACCACACTGGCCTCCGGCTTTGGTTCCTCGACTGCTCTCTCCATCGGTTCCGGATTTTGTTTCATTGATGTCGGGCTCGGTTCTATCGAGATGACCAATGTCGATGTCACCAATAGATTCTACAAGAAAAAATGCATAATTTTTTACCAAATTAGAATATTGTATGATTTCTAATTTGAAAAGGTGAAAAGTCTTAAAAAATTAATGCCCACGATAAATCAAACTGTTGAGCACGAAACGTGCTCGATTCCACGGTGCAACGGGACGCCGTTCCGATGACTACGGGCTTGTCCGGAAATGAGAAACTCACATCGAACATATTTCAAAAAAAGATAAAATTGCATAGCTTAAGGACTCTATTTATAAAGAAGATATCCTAATGAAAGACAAGATGATCGAACATCGCCCCCAAAAGAGAGATCTGTGTTGCTGAATATTCAAATGAAAAAACCCCACATAACATTCTAGCCAACAAAAACCATACCTTTTCGAGAGCTAAAGCCAGCTTTGAAAGATTTGGATAGATACCCTGAGCATCCAATAGGATCTTTACAGGTCATACATTTCATGTTCCACAAAAACAGATACAGCAACTCAGCAAATGAAGGTAGATCGCTTAAGCATTATCGACTGATGTTAACAATTTAAGAGTTGAAATAAAATATAGATCACGTCTACGAGAGTAACAGTATATTTATTTTCTTAGCATATATTTTTATTGAATATACTGACGAGACGAGATGAGATGTGACTGATCCAGTTAAACTAATGTATTACAGTTAAAAATAATTATTTATAATATTTATTGCACCAATTACAGTCTGATATGTCAACGCTTACAATAAAAAAAGCATGTTAAGAATGTAAACTTAGCAATACTCCAACTACAATATAAATTATTCACCTCACAAATTCTCTGCACCGTAAATGGAGGACCTTCGACAAAATTAAGCAGAGCTGCCACAGAGAGAACAAGCATTAAACTCTTGGCCTTGTTCTAATTTACTCATTTATGATTTTTAATGCTGACAATTTTTCAGTAAATCATTCTTTTAATAGCCTTCTAACCTGATTTCTAATATCTCCAATGAGTTAACCCAATTTCGATTTACGTAGTCTTCTCTTCGTGAATTTAACAATGTTGATTAAGCAATTAAGTTTAAAATAAGGTTAGAACTCATTGAACTAAGAATTTATTTTTAATAGCCTTTATAAATAGCCAACCGAGTAGCACCATCATTGAACTAAGAATTTATTTTTAATAGCCTTTATAAATAGCCAACCGAGTAGCACCATATGGTGCTACGACACCGGAGCTAGCAACCACATGACTGGAGATCGCTCGATCTTTGCTGACTTCGACGACACAGTAAATAAAAGTGTGAAGTTTGGTGATGGTTCAGTGTGTTAGCTCTTTAGAAATCAAAAGAACTAAGGCAACTAAGATGGGGAAAACTTGTGCACGATGCTTGAACGCACACCTACATCTGTTTTTTTCATTTCCATTAAAAAAACAAACAAACAAACTTACAAACCCACTAATCCACCATACAACATGTTTCCTACTTTTCAGCCACACTCTATTGAACGTGGATTTAGCAAAAAAAACTAACCACGAAGTCCAAATTACTAATAGCTGAAAGTTCAAGGTTCATGTTTGTCACAAAAAATAATTAAGGTTTAATCTATAAACGACATAAACAATTAAGATCTAAACTGCACTTAGTTAAAATCGTAATACAACGACGTCTCCTGCACAAGAAAAGTAATAAAAATTTCGAGTCTGATATACCTTCATCCAACCTTTTGACTAGCTCCGAGTTGGTTTCTTCCAAAGAAGCATTTTGTTCTTCACACGTCATTTTCGCCGCAGGATACTCAGAAAGGACCTTCACCATAGACATAAGGTAAGAGAAAATAGGGGATAAAGCATCGGTCGTGTACAATAATCAAATATGATAACAATTTGATTATGTAATAAACTACAATCTATCTACCCATAGGCTAGAGTTACAATCTGCATACCTCCCCATACCTGCTTCAGCTGGAAAGATATCATGCTCTTCAATTTCTCCCATCTATGCCTGAAACACAATTTTGCACAAGATAAAGTTATTAAGAAGTATGATTGTTTCATTTGCTTTAGCATTTTATATACAATCGAAAAGCACAAATTTCGATAAATGATTACGTCGAGTTTCTATTGGTATGTACGTTGTGCCCCATGCAACCAGCAAGTATAACAATTCTTGATTACATAAGTAGATCCAAGCTTTACATATAACATTTTTCTGACCTAGCCGTATTGATTTGAGTGCATTATTGCAAACAAAATATATCATAGATTGGGCAATTCTATTCCACATGCCTCCAAATTACGAATTTATTTCCATCATGGAATATAATAGAAACTAAAGCAACATAAAACAGCACCGAAGTTGAGGGTGATAAACGACATCTGCTCGTAACAAACCTCTCCATTTTCAGAAAATAAAAATAAAACAAAACGAAAGTAACGCATGGTTTGTATCCAAAGTAAAAATAGCTGGAAAAATTCAAACGTAACAAATAAGCTGAGCTTCCGCAGCCAAAAGCCAAGTAGGTCAGTTTTTTTATCGAGTAAACTGGTGCATTGTTTGATGTAAAATTTGGAACTGCACTTTCATTTCCTTAGCCAACAAATACAACTAACATCATTCGGCATAATTGTTCTGATAAGAAGCTTTTAGAACACTTTGAAAAAAAACTAATGGTTTTCTAAAACAATGAAAAATCTATAGAGGAAATGATGAGGTTATGTGAGTGAGAAAGTATGTCTTGTTGGGCCTTGAATCCAAATTTTGATAAGTCATTAGATTCAAAGATGTATTTAGTTCTAACCAATGAGCGTCAAGACTTAGTTACAAATGAAATGATCAAGTGACATGGTTATACCAAAATTTCCCCGTAGATGCAATAGCTTCCAGTGTGCTTCTAATTTCTTCTTCAGGAATCTCAAGCTTCTGATTCATACCCCTATAATATAAAGTCGAGGAGTTCTTTAATGAGAAAGTTTTACGAGAACCCAAGATGCTATTAAAGTAGAGAAACTGTATGTCAAATAGAAATACATATGATACTTCAAAACTTCAGATGTTCCTTAGAAACAAATGACCTACCCCAGGTTTAAGTTCTCCGGCTGAGGATTACTTGTATTGATTGAGAGCTGAGAACTTTCACCGGATGCCATCTCAAGTCATCCACCTGGCACAGTAAAATTAAATAGAAAGAAAAAAATGCATTGGCGCAACTGAGATACTAATAGCGACAATCTAGAACAAACATGTTGTAAGTGGTTTTAATATTTGAACAATTGCTATTTAGAGATCTTATTGTTGCCATTCCTTCATTTTCAAGGTTATTTAATGGTAGCAAATATATACTTGTAACAGAAAAAATCATTAGACGCAGCTGACATAAAAGGAAAAAGATCATAGCAGACATACTTAAATAAATACGTTTAGAGTGTCGCCTTTCATCGGTCAACTCAGGTAGTTCTAATAGTTTGTGAATGAATACAAACGTACTCTTCTTATTAAATATAGAAGAATACTAAAAGCGTAATGAAATTGGAGGATCAAGCATAATCGTCATGAAACAAATTATATAAAATTTGAGCCATTACTTTACAAATCGAAAGAATCAAGATCGTCAAATAAAAAAGGAGATAAGAATCATTCGACCAAAACTGACCCACTGATAATGAATTTATATACTTTAGTACAAGAATATTCAATAGTAACAATACCAAAAAAGACTGGCAGGCTGTAAAATCTGCAACTAACAACTAGTGTTGCGATACTCACTCTGTATTGATCATGAATCCTCTAACTCCTCATCAAGTGAAATATATGTATGTTACTAAGAAAACCATCGACAAACCCCGTTGATACTCAAAAGAAAACTCAATGCTTAAAACTGAAAATTAGTTTTAAAAAAGAAAAAAAAACTAGGGATAAGTCCTCGAGAAAGAATTCCATGTGGTAATCACTGTAAAATTCTAAACGGATTACGAACAAAATTTATGAGTCGAAAAAGGCTGGAACCCAAATTATGACGGAACCTATACAACCCAAATGCATTCGCAAACAAGGAAGAATACAAAGAAATATAAAATGACAAACCAACAAATCCATTCTTTCTCGTCATTTCGTCGCTATCACTACGGCAGTAGAAAACACACCAAAGAACCCAAGAACCCAAGAAAAACACAAGAAAAGCATGTGATTGAAATCAATGGTTTTGCCCAAAAGCTTACCGATCGAGAAGCACGAGAGCAGAACCAAAAAATGAGATGCTGAATTGCTGACGGATACTCCACTCCAGCGTCAAGTTGTGCAGAAAGAGATAGTGGGAGTTGGGCCGTTGGTTGCGACCCGACCCAATACGAAGCCCACCTTAAGTGATATAATAATTTAAGGAAATGAATTATTTAAATTATGTTTTCATATATTCAAGAAAATAATCTAAAGAAATATCACAAAAATGTAAAAATTACATCATGCAAAATTATAAATAGTACTCATACTAATTCTTAATAATTATCCATTAATGTGAAAAACATGCTAGCCTAGTCGTAGCCGTTTGATCTGCCTAGCTCGAGGTGTTAAACGAGTATAGGAGTTTATAATATATGTCACACTACTATTTTTGAAAATTGATCCATTTGCGAGTATAGGAGTTTATAATTCTAGTTATTATGTTTGTTTAGAATTAGGGGTGGGCACAGGCCGGTCCGCCCCGGTGTTATCTCAAAATAGAATCCGAACCGGAACTCACGATTACAGATTTTTGGATCCGGCATCAAACTCAACGATTCTGGTTTTATTTTGGTTTTAACTCGATTTTATTGGATATTTAAAAATATATATATAATAATAAAATATAATATTTTTATTAATTTGAGTCCTATTTTAAATAATTGAGCGAAATTATAACTAATTTTAGGATTTATTTGAATTTTATTAGGATTTGAATCGTATTTTATTTGATTTTAGAACTTTTTTGACTCACCGTCTTAGTTTTGATTTCACGCTATTTTACTTTTAAAAACTAGAACAAAGACCAAATTAAAACCTGCAATTCCGGTCCGATTTTGCACACTCCTACTTAAAATCGTACGTGCTTCATGTCTTTGGGTCGGCTTAAGATCGCAGCATATTTTGTTTGGCACATAAATCCCAACGACGCGATGAATGTGAAAACGAACACAACGTGCGTCCAACAAAAACCCTGATTTCAAGAAAAAAAATTCCAAACCCGAAAAAAGATTCATCGAGTACACACCGTATTGTTATGTTGCGCCTTATGTTTTTGTTCGCACTGTCGGTCTACTTGATAGATTGACATTGGATTTAAGTTTATTGTTGGGCGATGATTAAGAATAGACTATACTTGAGTACGGATCTCAATTACGGTGAGCCTAAATATCATAGTTGGTCGATGATTAAGAAGAGACAGTACGTATGGATGTCATATACGGTGAGCCTAAATATCATATGTGTCGGTCGATGATTAAGAATAGATGATACTCGAGTACGGATGTCATATACGGTGAGCCTAAATATCATATGTGTCGGTCAATGATTAAGAAGACAGTAATCGAAATATACTATATTTGGTCGATGATTTGAGTACGAATATACTATATTTGAGTACGAATCTCATATACGATATACGTTGGTCGATGATTAAGAATAGACTATATTTGAGTACAAATCTCATATACGGTGAGCTACTACGATATAGTCGATGATTAAGAATAGACTATATTTGAGTACGAATCTTATATACGGTGAGCCTAAATATCAAAAATTAGAAGACAGTAATCGAAATCGGAACAAGATTGTAGTAATAGAAGATATTGGACGATTGATCATCAGATAGTAATCGAAATTGTGCAAAAAATACTTGAAATCGTAGAAAGATCAAATGGCACAAAACAAGAGCATTGATTAAGAAGAATCAACTTGATGGCCTAATTGAAAAGCATTCAACAAGACGAGAGAAACAAGACAAGAAACAAGGCATTATTGGATGAAGTTTTGGTGAGAGATGATGTGTAACCTTCATTGGATGAACATGGAGCTTGCTGTTGTGTTTTCTTGTCCATCTTTAGCCATGCAATTCTCCGACAATGGCTGCAACGCTGTTCTTACCATCTTCTCTCCCTGCCCCTGCATTTCATAACAGACCCTTCCTTGTCTCAGTAGAGAGAGAGAGAGAGAGAGAGAGAGAGAGAGAGAGAGTTTACCTTGCCATGAGTTTTTTCTTTGTTGGTCTTTCTACTGAGTTCAAGTTCTTTGACCATCTTTCTTAGCTGCCTCAGGCTCAAATTCATCTCCTCATCCTCATTGGATTTGTTCTTCATTTCCTCCTCATCTTGATCTGCTGCATCAAATATCTCGAGACTGGTAGTTCTAGATTCTTGAATTCTATCTTCAGCTGCAGGGCGTGGAAATTGGCCCTGAATTTGGTCCACTGCAAAGGGTGTGAATGAGAAATTATCCATCTTTTCAGAATCTTTAGCCAGAGTTTCATCACTTTTGCTCAAATCTTCTTCAATCCTGGCTGCTGGGAATGAAAAACTATCCATCTTTTCAGGATTTTCAACTGGAATTTCCTCACTTTTGCTCAAATCTTCAATCTCGGGTTCTCTGAATGGATCCTTGGAATCATAATCCTTCACTTGCTCCTCAGCGTTACATGTTTCTTGAATCGAATTCTCGACCATCTCTGATTCCACGACATGTACATCAATCAACTCCCCAATGTCAAATTCAACCATCTCCTTGAAGGAGCTTTCTCCATTGGAGAGCACTTGAGCTTCCATCTTGGGTTCTGATATTGAATCATGGGCATTGACACATTGCAATTTTGCTTCCTCAACATTGATATCAACCAAATCTTCAGCATTGAACTCAACTGTCATTTCATTGTTGGAATTCTCAGTTGATTTCTCATCATTAGTGCAGGATGGAGTAAAATCTTGATGTTCTTCAGTGGCAGCTTCAGATTGAATTTTATTTTCAGATTCACAATGAAGAGGTTCTGTGAGATTTAAAAGACAACTTAGAAAACAAAATCAAAATACGATTCCGAATATAACAAAGAAAAAAAAACAATACCCATGACTGTCATTGTAATGGTTTGCTCTTCATCATCAACTGTCGTTTCATTCACACCTTCTGGATCATTTGATTCATCAATATCATGTCCCAGAACTTCCATAGAGCGATTTTCTTCAAAAGAATTCAAGTTTGAATCAATTTCATCAGTTTTCTGTTCACAAATCTCTGCAAAACGCATGTAACATTAGGTTTCATTCAGTGATAGTAACTTAAACTAGTTTCAGGCAATTTGGATGTAGATATTTTGACTAAAATTTCATACCTTTTCTTTCAGGCAATTCTTCGAACAGTTTATCTGCAACAACTGGCTCGACGCTCCCACTTTCCATCAAACTTAAATTCTCCATAGTCTTCTCCAACAATCTCATTGAACGCCTGGTACTGCAGCCTCCTTGTAGTGAACTTTGTGCCATGCGAGCATCTGTTTTTCTTCGAGTTGAACCCAACGCTGAAACTTTCCTCTGTGTTTTAGGGATTGAAGGAGTTTCAAGAACGTCGCTCCTCTTTTGATCTCCGTTGATCTGATCCTTTTCTTCTTCCTTACCTTCAATCGAATGTGATTCCACTTTCTTTCGTGCAGAAGGAACTGGCACTCTTCTTCTATTGCTGGGCAATGAAGGAGTGGACGAAATGTTTAAATCTTTGTTTTCCTGCTCGGCCATTTCAGCCGCTCTGCCCCGACGCGTGCGAATGATTGATTGTGTGAATGGAGATTCTTCTTTGACCGATTTTCGGCGGGTAGAAGTTCTACATGATGTGCGGCAATGTCCTGGAGATCCATTATCAATTCTATCTTCAGATTGTTTGGATTCAGATTCAATCGAGTTCAAGAACTCCTCGATTCCTGCAACCTGAGGAAAATACATTCAAAAGAACGAAACGCAAATTACTTGCACATCCATGGCAAATGATTTTTTCTTGTTGCCCTGATAATCCGATACAAACAAGAAGAAAAAACAAGTTGTGTATTAGAAAAGAAGAATACTTCTTGAAGAGCAGCGAGAGCCTCAGCCATGGCGACATTTGTAACGTTGGCTGGGATCTTGTTCTTCTTGCATAGAGTCTGCAGATCCTTTCTCGCGAGGCTCTGAAAGTCCATGGCAGGGAATTTTCTCGAAGGTTGAAAGCAACAGAGAGAAGAAGAAGCAGATGAATAATGGAGGAAGAGCCTCCGGTGATGATATATGTACAGAGCAGAGAGCCAGCAAAGGAAGTAGCCGTTGGGAAAAACCCTAATCGTGACCGTTTAAGCGGGGTTTTGAATTTGAATTTAAACTTTATTAATTAAAATATCAAAATGATTGTAATTAAGATTAACTCATGTTAAATCAACGTGCATTAAAAATAAAGTATTTATTCAATCTTCGGGTTCGGGTCGGTTTGCGGGTTGACTCAACCCAATTGCCAGCCCTACTGAACACTTCTACACTTAGTGTTGTTTTTAAATCATCACCTTCAGTGTTTAATTGTATCAATTGGCATTTTAAAATATGATCTGTTTTAACTGGTATTTTAAATTTATAATTTTTTTAATTAACACTTTGAATTTAGATAATTACCCATCGACATATTATTGTAAAATTCAATCTAATCAAGGCTTTTCACAATTTAATTCTAATTTCTTCGAAGTGTTATATATTGTTACACATTGTATGTATTACGACTTTGATTAATGTCTTCCGATACTATATATTTAAAATTTTATGATTATAATATACTTTTGGGTAACTGATATATTAAACTTTAAGCTTAGTGATATAAGCGACAAATTACAAGCTCAAATTACTTGACGGTTTAAGACTTGGTCCGGTTTTCCATGTTGCAAAACTCAAACCGGGCCGGGATAATCAAACAACTCGAATATCATGAATATAAGTGCTAAATAGCTGGTTCAAGCGAAGCCGAAGAAGGTCCATGGCTCCTATCATAAGACTAAGATGATTAAAACCCTCGCATAGGTATATTTGCCGCATTTAAAAAGAGCGGAAATTGTCGGAAGATTTTTCTATTTATTTAAAACAAAACATAAATCTTTCAATAAAGATCACAAAATTAAGAAAGAAGACAGAAATTCAGCCTCTTATTGATCTATAATAATAGAATTATTCTAAGATAAGTCTACATGAATCAATGATGCTATCTTACTTACAATGCATTCCGGGCTTTGAGTCGCGTCAACGATGAGAATGCCTTCGGATTCATCGATTTCGAGCAAATCGAACTGAGACTGAAGCAGTTTCGAAGACATGAAATGCTTCCCTTCGGCTGCTCTCTTCTCTAAGCGAGAGGCTATTACTTCGGCTGGAGCATCTAACAGAACAAATTTCACGGAACTTGTGTAGCTTCCGGGCACATAGTTTGGATCCGAAGATCGAAGAATTTCTCTATATTTGTTTAATAATGCCGAACACCCGAGAATCACCAGTTTTTTGTGTGACATTTGCTCTCTTAATGTTCTTTGGAGTGCTTCAAGCCACGGAATTCGATCTTCGTCAGATAAAGGGATTCCCTTGGACATTTTCTCTATCAAAATTAGAGAACTTTAAAAAAGATAAAGCAATAATAGTTAAACAAAAAAATGTAGCAAGTGCATTTTTTTTATGGTACATGCTTACCTGTCAAACTGTGATTGATCTAATTAAAATTTATTTAATTTATTACAAGTAAAGTAATTATTTATAATATTTATTACATCAATTACAGTTTAACACATCAACGTATACAATAAAAAGATATGTTAAGAAGATAAACTTTAGCTTTTTCATAGACAGAACAATGAGAATATTTCTTAAGATTTATAATGCCTTCGGGTTGCACTGTATAATAATCTTTTAAGATTAGTATCTATTTTTGAGTCAGCCTTGGAAAGTGTTTCTAACAAGTTAAAAAGAACTAAATTAAGAGTAAACAAAAGTGTTTCAAGAAGTGGATAAGTGTTAGGATCGGACTCAGAGAGTTTACCTTGAGAGTGGATAATCATCCTTCTTCCGGCCATAGAGAAATAAAGTTAGAGAGAAGAAGAAGAAATCATTAAAAGATATTTTATTGATAGTTTACTCAAGCCCTAAGGGTTAAGGTCTTTTAAATAGACTTCATTGACTTAATTAAATATAAAAGACCAAACTACATTCTGACCTAATTAAATATAAAAAGACTAAACTGATCTTTTGACTTAATTAAAATAACAATTAAGAAAATAACTAGAAAATAGAAAATAACAATAGATAATTAGATCTAACGGGCCTTAAGTTCGTAACAATGCGACAATAATCTTAAAACATATTACATCTCAGAAGTGGCAAAGAAAGATTTATAAATTTTGCCGAAGAGTATACAGTAAATCAATACATGTCATCAATATAATAAGTTCTACATTCAAGAACTAATTTTGAATTTTTTTGTAAAATTAAATTCTTCTGGGAATATGATGGGGAAGATAATAAAAAAAATAGTGCAGTTGCTTTATAGGAGAATGGTCAACTATGTTCAACCTTTGTTAGACTGTGAGTGGGAAGTATCAGCATCAATGAAGATAGAGTTCATCTTTTTTGTGAGCATCTCACCTATGGTACTGTTCCAAAAAAAACGTTACTTTCAAAAAATTAAATAAGATTAATAAACAGTAACAATGATGAAATTTTAAGAAATATGCTAAGAGGAAAATTTAGTCATTAGCATTAAAATTAGTTTATGACTAATAGAAGTGAAAGGGAGTGGGTTCGATCATTGAAAATTGTCCGAGCAAACTTGCTCGTGGTGTTTTGTTGGATGAATGTTGGTTTTATTTTTCTCTTTGCGTGTTGCTTTGGTAATTTTATTTCCATGAATCCGCATTATGTTTTATGTTCATCAACAATATTAGATCCATTCCAATCTTCGACAAGAATGATGGCATCAATCATGCCCAACTTCGGCGAGAAGCTCAAATGGGTCACAAAAATGTAAGAAAAGATATGGACTCGCAAGAGATGGAACCCTAATGTTTGAAATGGAGATGTCAAGAACTCATCATCATTTTGATAAATCAATGAAGCCACAGTAACATAGAATACTAATACGTAGAATGGAGCATTTGCAGCTTCGCTAGAAAATACTTGTACATTCAGCCATCTAGCCATCAAGATCGGTCTTTACTGACAACGCTCAGAGGATGCCCATACAAAAAAAGTATGGATTTAGAGAATGATTTGAAGGATGACCAATAGGTTTATAATTCAAGACTATATATGTGGCAAATGATCATCTTCAACATTGGAATAATGCGGGGAAGCAATACAAAACATTTAAAGATTCTTTACTGGTTAAAAAGTCTGTTTGGGACAAAGAGTGAAGGAACTCAATATTGAAACAAAGATAGCAACAGATGGTGCTAGGACACTATTTCACAATGCTATTTCTCTCGTCAAAGAGCAAGAGATAACAATAATTGAGAAAAAATGACATTGAATATAGAATGAAAAAACTGTTAGGATTTTGGCAGAGACGATAGCAAAAGCTGAATTTCAGGTAAGTTCTCTGCTTTGCAAATAAAAGAAAAAACTGCTCGTGGTAAGACTTCATATGAGTTGATAGAATCTCAATTGCAGTGTTGGATGAATACTGCTCATGAAGTAGACTCTCTGTCACCAAGCTCTGTTACTCAGAACACTGTTAAATGGGGAGAAATTAGCAAAGAGTTTAATGGAGATGTGTAATCAACAACCGATGGAAATAATGACCCACAAGTGATTGATTCAGCAACTACAGATACAAGGTGAACTGGAATTATTCTTGGACATTTATGGATCAAAGATGCACAATTAGATGTTTACAGAGTAGAGATTGAGACCATGAGCCAAGCGTAGAACCAGCATATATTACAGCACCTGACAGAAAAAGAGTCTTTCAGGATTTTGGCACAGATGATAGCGAATCTCATATACTTTCCTGGGCTTTACAAAAATGAAAATGATGGAATCTCAATTTAACCGATGGGCAGATACTGAGAAAGAAGACACTATTGGGGAAGATACAGAGGGAGGGGAAACTTGGGAGTGGATAAGATCGTGGGAAGAATAAAAGGTTGCAGCAGAGGGAGGACCCTCAATCATGAATTTGAGAGTTTGAAGAATAGAATGTAATTTTCTTTTGATTCTATTTTTATAAACTTGTATTTATAGAAGCTATTTTTATAAAACGTGGTGTGTTTGACTCAAACTTTTCAATTTGCTTACTTGAACTGAAAAACTACGATATGCAGATTATATGTGAAGCATGAAGCTAAATTAAGACTTAAATAAAGCAGAGTTATGAGAAAATAAGCTTCAGAAGAGCAAAGTGCGGTAATCAAACAAAATTAAGGGCATGAGCTTCAGTGGAAATCGCAGACAGGCACATAATCTAAAATTTCTTACCATTAATTTCTCACTCCAAATTGAGTAATCCAGAGAAACATTTATTGAAATGTTAACAAAAAATATTCCAGCAAACAGAATCTAAAATTCGCAGAAACAAAAAAGAAAGACGAAGAAATGGAAATCAAAGCACAATTGGAAGAAAATTAGGATTTGAAAATAAATACTTACGACTTTCCTGCTCCGCTAACTCCCATAAGCACCAGCACCATAGCTGCAGAAAATCAATAATATCCGTCAAGCAGACCAAAAAGAGTTCAATTTGATTCTGGCGCGATTAAAGAAGAAAAACGCAAACGATTTACCATTGCCATGAATAGAATCCATACAATGAGAAAGCACAAGCAATATCAAAGGGATCGCGCCAGAAGAATCCCTTCGCGTTTCGGATTAAGCTCGAAGGTCGTCTGGTCCTTTGCTATGGAAACTGGGCTGTAAGCTGACTGAATCGATCGAAGAACGAAATTCCAATTCAGAGCCAGACCGAGTCCAGTTGCGTAAATGAACCATGAACCGACCGATTTTGGACCATCTTCTCCTCCCAATTTTTAATAAACCATAATTCATAATCCGGTTCTTATCTTTTAGGGAAGACGGTGAAATCAAAACGTCGGTAAAAAATAATCTAAAATCAAATAAAAATCGATTGAAACCAAATAAATTCTTATATAAATTCAAAATCGATGTCAAATATCGCTCAATCACTACAAACTTAACTCAAATATAATAAAAAAAATATTTTTTAAATATGCAATCAGAGCAAAACCAAATCAGAATTGCATCATATTTCACAACTGTGATTCTTGATCCAAAAATTTAGAACGAAGAACACCAATTTCGGTTCTAATTCATCTCAAAACCAGATCGAACTGGGCGAGAACCGTCTCACAAAGCATAATGACTTGTATTAATTTTGTGTTCATTTACAACTTGTCATCATATATTTAAAAATTGTTTACGAATATTTTAATTTTTTTTACAAGCATAATGAACTTTGAAAATTGTTTATGAGCATCTTGAATTTTTTATAATTTTAACTAATCTCGTCATTATATCGTTTTATTAATTTTAACGATGTCTATCAATTTGATTAATAACTTTCATAAATATAATAAATTTAAATGATTTGTAAAAAAAATAAAACAAGCCAGGTTTTTATTTAACTCAAATAGTTCATATAAATCAAAAAATTTTACCAGTTTATCACAATTTCATTGATAAAATATGTAGTATCAAGAGTTATACAGCGGTGTTGACTCAATCCTTAGGTACCATCAAGTGTCCGACTTTGTAATTAGATTTCTTCGTGTTTCTTAAATCCATGCTTTGAATAATTCATCCAATTCTCTCAATGCATGAAATGTTTTGTATGATCACTCTCGTCGAAATAACTTTTAACTGCTAAATTTTTAGTCAATTTCTATCAAGGGATTCTACTTTGAACTCCTAAAATTTATTCTTTGAAGTGGCAATGATCTTTTTTCTATTTATACTCATATCTAATTTATTATTGTTCCTATCCTTGTTGCAATTGTGGTTAACATCGTTATAATTAACTCAAATTATTACAAACATGACATCGTAACTTGCCCAAATAATGCAAAATTTTATACTTACGATGCCACGGTTACACAGGAGAAAATATCACCTCATTCGTTGGTTAAGAAAATCTAATTTCCATAAGAAAATATATAATTACAAAAACTAGACATTGCGTAATATGAATAAGTCTATGTTTAACTTTTTACTCTACATTTTTAAAATAAACACTTATATGTCAAACAATGATTGATAAACTATTGAACACTATGAATTCATGACCACATGCACAAAACTATGGTATGATATGTCATACCCCGTAATACTTTACTTAAAAATGATCGCGGTAAAACTTTTCTTTCTTTAAAAATGTTCTTCTTGAATTCTTTTTCGTGAAAATACAACGAAAGACTTTAATTAGAAATCGTAGTAAACCCGACATTTACTTGAAATAAGTCATTGTTAATCAAAATATTCATAAAATAAAATACCGCAAAGCTCATATAACATATAGTTTAATCAAAACGTGTAATATACATAATAAACATCTTTACACAACATCTTTTAAGAAAACTAAACTTTTAAAACACATCATTGTTCAAATGCAAACACTCTAAAATACTTCAAATGTACATCTTGACGTCCCCACTAATCGGCACTTAACAATTCAAGCTTCTAGCACCGGATCTGCCTCCTCCATGACATGATCGTTACATCAGACATGGAGGGCTAAGTCTCTCACATTCATCTTCATTACGTGCATCACAAAGCATAACCTATGAGCTTAAAGCTCAGTAAGTAATCGAATGAGTCTATATACCTAAATGAACATGACGTTTTTTGAAAAACATGCACATTCATTTCGTTCTTTATCGTTGTCTTGACTTTACTTGACATATGTGGGCGTCACATCGTATGAAGGTGAATAGACATCATATGGCCTCCATGAGGCAGCCAATTCCACATTCTCTCATAACTTGATCTTGACTTTACGTACATTTATGCATTGGATGATGAATGTGCTTCATACCACCTTTATCATCCGTTGGGTGACATTTTAAAAAACATGCATGAGAAAATATTTTTGTATCATGCATAAAACATGATTCATACATATGCATGACATGATAACCTAATTTAAGTACAAACAATATAATGCATCAAACATCTCCCAAGTCAACCGTAATAAACATTCTTAGTATATTTGACTTAACTTAACTCTTGACTTATGATAATACATAAACATCAAACAATGTCTATCAAACACCAATCAAACCCAAAGCACTTGGGCGGTGTACGGTGCGATACACTCCAACATAATATCATTAATAACATTATCATAAAAACAAACAACTCCTAAGATATTCTTACTTAATGGATATCTAAGTAATCAAACACATCATCTTTATGTCCTATTCTTTGTGATGTAATCTCACAAGGGTCAAACACATGCAATGACTACTTACTTGGATTTCTTAGCTTTAACTTGGTAATTTGAATCCTTAATGATCCAAGGAGCTTGCTTATACTCCTTAAAATCATAAAATAAAACAATATAAGTCAAACTCAGAATACTCTGTTTCACTAGAAACTTGTGGCATCCATAACTTTATCGACACCACTTTGATCAAAACACTTAAGGTACCAATTTCAACCTTAAAGTGTTGGATATACTTCATTAGAAGACATCATGACCAATTTCTAACTCGAAGATTTTGTAAAACTTGCATTCCAGAAACTAGGTAACATGACTTATAATTTGTATACTCATAAGCTATCTTTACAATTTCATGCTTTTTTAACCATATAACATCATTTCCATCACTTATAATCTAAACTAGAATAAAAGTAGGTGTGGCTGAATATCAAACTTTATACTACAAGGTTAAGTTCGTGGTATTCCTTCCTCTTTGCACTTATAATCCTTAAATGTCAAAATTATTATACTAAACACTAAAACTTCATACTTTGATTTCCAACCCTAATTTTTCTTACAGGAATTTGGAGAGGATTTTAGAGAGGAGAGAGTGCTGAAAGAGATATCTGAGGGTCGTGATGACTAATAGCTGAAGACTCCAACAAATTTTATCCCTTTAGAAGGTAAAGAATCATGTGATTCAAGCATGAGGTATGACCATCCAAGCTCACCACCTCTTCATGCATGATGTGTCATAATCATTTTCACGTGGCACTTTCCTATTGGTCCATCCTTAATTAATCATTGATTGAGTTTCCTAAAATTTTATTGAAAAGTTAATATTTCAGCAATAAGATGTCGACCTCTCATTTAAGGTGTCGAACCTTAATAAAACTCGAGAGTTTCAAGAGATGACTCCTTTTAAAATTTTCATAACTTTCGTTCCACAACTCGGATTTCAATAATTCAAAAACTCATCTTTTCCTTATTGAGTCTCGTGTAGCTTTGTAAAATACTTAAACTTCAGATTATGAGTTTAACATAATCAAATATACAAATTACCAAACATCGCTAAAAATTCATAATTCTACAGTCTTGTTTTCCTTCACTAACTTCAAATAAACATAACTTTATCTCCAGAAGTTCAATAGCATTGATCTACCTGTCAATTTTCTTATATTGACGTCTTCTACAACTTTGTAGAAGAACACTTTGCCAGTTATGCTCTGCTAAGGCATGATATGATTGTAACACAGAAACTGCTTTGTTACAAAATTCCAATCCAGTATTTGTTCCAACCTTTTGGGTCTAAGATTCATAACTTTCTCTATACATTTTTAAATCAAGAAATTCTTGTTTCTATAGTTTCATCTTCTAATCTATTAAATTATATTAGAAGAAATCAACTTCATGTTAAGAACCTAAAACCTCGGAATTAGGCAAATACCAATATGGTTTCTGATTCGTCAATTCATTACTTCTAAGGTGTAATTTCGTCTTCATATTCATCTTTTCTTAGAACATTTCATTCTTTAACCATAAAATATTATATTCACATAATGTTATTGTACATAAAAAAGTTAGGTGTTACATGGTAAGTCCAACTCGGCTAGGGTTTCGACTCTCATACCTTGCACGTATCTGGTCACCGAAAGTTATTTTGGTTTCGAATCAGTGCACACAAGCTATTATCTTTTCTTCTTAAAAGCACCAAATTCTCGGATCACTTAAATTCGATACGTTACAAGTATCATGTGTTAGCATAAAACTATGTTTTCGAGTTTGGATTTTCAAAGATTTGATAAAAAATCTCAAGTCCGTTGACCCCGAATGCCTATACCTAGGCTTATGAGTCTTAAAATTCCCATTTTAGGATCACCACTCTCTCTAGGATAAGAAGACTCCTTTAAAACGTTGGAAAATAAGTGGTGATGAAATGAATGCCCTACAATGCAAAAGATTAGGGCCCACAAGACTAGGGCCTACAAGATTAGGGCCCACAAGATTAGGGCCCACCATGGTGCACCTAATTTAGCAACACATGATTTTTAAACTTATATTAAAAGGAAATAATTTAAATTGTTTGTTTCTCGTGAAATCTTAGAGCTACGTGCATTATTATAGAAGCTTTTCATGCATTGATTGTAGTGATGAATTTTGCCATTAAGTAAATCTAAGTTTATCTTTGTACTTTATTGTAAGACAAGTTGATGTGTCAAACAATAATTAATATAATAAATTTATTAATTAATTTACAACATTAATCGCACTTCAACTACACCGATCATTACTTGTTGCCATTTAGCCTATGCTTCGTGAAATCGTTTATAGCATCATTTACAACATGTTAAAAATATGAATCATCTTTGGAAGGATCGTCGGTCGAAGTAAGCACGCAATGCATTGATTTAAATGACAATTTTTGGTCGGAGAACACAAGAACGACATAGAAGAAATAAGAAGCGGGTCGGGCAGAAGGATCCCCGTCCCTCAATTCTATACATACAATTGCAGCCTAAGAACTTGGTCTATGAGAACGGATTGTTGGTCTGGGACGGTGATCCAATCTACGATAACGGGTCCCGGCCAAGGGTAGAATATAACAAAAATAACTCAAAAGCTTTCGAAGCAACACCGTCTTCTCGAGTAGGGTTTGAAAAATAGTGCAGAGAAATAAAGTGAAAGTGATATAAGTGGAATAGTAACTGACTCATGCAAAGCAATATCTTCCATTTCTTAGGAATCCCATGTGTCCTAAAGTCTCATAAATGATTGTCTTCACCGTTGAAAATCCATATTTGCACTTTTAGCTTCCATTAAATCCCCACCAAGCAAACTTACTTTGATCATATCAATCATTTATCGGCACCGATATTCAAATAAGTCTCACGAGTTCGGTTCAAACGTCATAAAGATTTTTGTTTGTGTCAAAGAATCAAAATAGATCTTTCAATCATGCAAATAGAATCTTCGGCGTGTTATAATTTTTTTTTTCATAATAAAAAAAGTCTTTTTAATAATTTAATTACATTTTATAATAATCGTTCACTCATACTTTCAACTATCTGTTGTGAGATATTTCTCATAACGATTAGGTTCTGATCAACACTTTGATATTGTTGGGAGTTTTCTGTTGACACATCAATCTTTTGGTCAACACCTTAAGAGGTTAGGTTTTTCAAAACTCCTCGAACGATCAACACCCAGAATGTTCTGATAACTTTGTCAGTTTGTTTAGTTGTTGACACTTTTTTTTCGGTCGACACTTTTAGAGCTTTGCAATCTACTTCAAATAGTGATGCGGTAGGATTCATTACCTTTCGATCAACATTTTCAAAACTTTTCTTTTGATCGACGTCTTTGACTTCTGTTCGACACCCAAGTGTTCTTAATTGGCATCACCCGCCGACTTGAGTTGATGGTTGACACACTCCTTTGAATTTCACCTTTTAAGTTACACACTCAAATAAACAAGTTAGAAAACTAAAATACCCTTTTACAGTGTATTTCCAATAAAAAAAAACATAAATAACGATAATTCATAAAAAAAACAAAAACAAAATTTGACCATAAAAAAGTCAACAGCTATAACCTTTTACTTCGCTTTGCATAAAGCGACGATTTCGACCAATGGTGCAGAAACCAATCGAAGGAAACTAAGGAGCTCGAGAACTACAGCCAGAACATTCATTTCGATAAACCGACGCTCCAAAGAGCATAAATTTCAATCCCCTATGCTTCTACTATTCATTTTTGGAGAGCACTCATGGAAATGATTGCTTTGAAGATTTAGGTGTTAGTAGGGTGAGAAATATTTGGATGGAATTTTAGTGGGTTCTCACAATACTCTTGAAAAAAAATGGAATTGTGCAAAGGAAATGCTCATTTGACTTTCAAAGCTTTTCATCCATCTTCTTGTAATGTTTAAGCTCACAAAATAAATATAATTAGTTCTTTTTTTTTAATAAATTATTGCAAATTATATGCAATAATCTAAATTGGGATTTTCTCCAATTATTAAAAAAATTATTAGCAAAAATTATATTAAATAAAAAAATAGTTATCATAATAATTGAGTCCTTAAATCTTTGGATTTATCTAATTTATGAATTATGAAATAAGAGTGATCACATAATTAGTTCTAATTTTATTCCTAGCTTTATATTATTAAAATTATAATTATTCGAACATTGTGTACATCTTATAATGTATTTTTATAATTAAAATAGAATAAATTTGCTATAGGTTTTCTAAAATAATGAAAATAAATAAGTTTAATGCTACTGAAAGATGCACTAATCTTCATCGTAATCCAGATTAGGTTAAGTTAGTTGATAGCTCGGAATCCACGACAATGCTAAAATAATTGAAGAAAATTAATTAAATTATAGTAAATGATAAAGTGGGTCTTCTCTCACTCTCTCTCTCTCTCTCTCGACTGCCTATAAAAACCATGCAGCCACATCCAAAAAAGTAAACAAACAGTCAAGGAAGTTGAGAAAATGAGATCGGGGTTCCATGGAGGTCTTCGTCCAATATCAAGCCCTTCGCAGCTTTTCAGTTCCAACCAAAATATGGGTCTTCGTCTTCGCGTCATAAAGACCAATGGGCAGCCATTAAAGCTTCAGAAGAAGCTCTCTTCCTCTCTCAGAAACCCCAGAAACAATGCAGTTCCGCCGGAGTTGGTCGGCCATAACCAGTCTGCTCAAATGAGCTTTATCACCGGCCGTTCGCCGGAGCTCGTCAAGAGATGGGAGGAGCTCCAGGGGCTTCACAACTGGGATGGGCTACTCGATCCCCTCGACGACCATCTCCGGTCTGAAATTCTCCGGTACGGTCAGTTCGTCGAGGCAGCCTATCGCTCCTTTGACTTTGACCTATCTTCTCCGACCTACGCCACGTGTCTCCATCCCAAAACATCCCTCTTTGCCCATGCAGGGTTTCCCAACACAGGGTACAAGATCACCAAAAACCTAGTTGCCACGTGTGGCATCGGATTGCCTAGCTGGATCGACAAAGCGCCAACAAGGATGATGACTAGGTCTAGCTGGATTGGCTACGTGGCCGTTTGTCAAGACGAGACAGAGATCGCAAGGCTAGGAAGGCGAGATGTGGTGATTGCTCTGAGGGGAACTGCTACGTGTTTGGAATGGATCGAGAATCTACGCGCCGATTTAAACGACTGGCCCGATCTTCACACTAGATCGAGTGACAGTCGATCAATGGTCGAGCGCGGGTTTCTAAGCATGTACACAACACGAACAAATTCGAATCAGAGCTTACAAGAAGCACTGAAAGAAGAAGTTCAGAAGATTTTCAATACGTACGGTCACGAGAAACTCAGTATAACAATCACTGGACACAGTCTTGGTGCAGCACTGGCCATCCTCAGCGCGTACGATATATCGACGACTTTTCTCAACAGACCGATGGTGACTGTCATCTCATTCGGTGGGCCCCGCGTCGGGAACCGGTGCTTTAGATCCACGTTGGAGGAAAGTGGGAGTAGAGTGCTAAAAATAGTGAACTCCGATGATTTGATCACCAAAGTACCCGGATTTGGGATTGAGAATGCTGACGTGGATGACACCGTGGAAGCTGGGAATAGTTATAATACGAGGATTCCGAGGTGGATTAAGAAATTTGTGGGCCATGGGCAGTGGGATTATGCTGACGTGGGACAGGAATTGAGGGTGAGTAGCAGTCTCTCTCCTCACTTTGAGAAAGGGAATATCGCCACGTGTCATGATTTAAAGACTTATTTGCACTTGGTGAGAGACTCGACCACTTTCACGTGTCCTTTTAAAAAGACTCTACCTTTCGAGGCTTAAATTTTTTGACGTAAACATTTGTACGGAAGAGCAATAGATTTATACACAATTTAATTATTTTAAGATTACAAATTTTTGGGAGCATTTTTTACTACGATGGCTAAATGATAATGCATTTTTTTTTTATTTTAATATATTTTTTAACAAGTCGAATGGTTAGTGATGTAATAAATATTATTTATTATAATATATTAATTATACTTTAAATAAATTAATCAAAACTTGACTCGTCAAAAGATATGGTTAGAAAATATGTTAAGAATATGACACTTTACACATGGAATTTCGTTTTGATGCATCGCTCACGTCTAATTTATGATAATTTATCAATTAATAATGTAAAATCACTATAAACGATAAAAAAAAATGACATGTAAGTTGTCACATCTTCGAGGCTGATTGAGAAACACATACTGCATAAGTTGATTCAATATTACAATCAGATCACCGAACACAAGTTACATTTATAGTTCAAACATAAGATTAAGTCATTAATTCTTGTCAAAACTGATTTTGGTCATCAAAAGTCAATTTTAAGAATAATATTATATTTACTTTCTTAAAATATGCACAGATGTATCAAAGAATGATTTTGTGCAATAAATATTTTAATTTCACTTTAACTGTATCTATCATTGTTTAACATGTCAGTATAATTTTTTAAAATGTACAATAAGAAGATAAGCTTCAATTTTAATTATAAACTGATGCATAACATTTTATTTAAGATCGTTATTTTAAGATAAAATATCAATTAATGTGTAGCGAGTCAGTCACTCAAATCAAAACGATGCATCTCTGCAATCAATCATGAGTAGTGCATGGTAGAGCATTTTGATTTTTAGAGGTGTCTAGATCAGTTTTGGTCTAGTTTCGATCTCAATCTTTAAAATTGCAAAATCGAAACTGGACCCGTGTCAGGAAATGACTCAAAATTGATTAAAATCTGATACAAAATCAAATAAATTATGATCTTAGTTTGTTTTGATTTTGATTGATTATGACTCATTAGCCAATCCTACCCAACCCTAATATAAATGGAAGGGAAATGGATGAGATAAAAAGTAGGGCAAATCATGAAGAATACGAAAGACTTGCACTGAAAACGAGAGCATTATGAGCAGTCCAGGTTCGGTCAAACCCACAATCATTTTCAAAACAAAACCCTAATTTTTGAATTTGTTGGTGTGAAAACTCAATTCCCAAATGCGCAGAGTTTACACTTGGAAGGGTCGTAGTGTTAACACTTTTCACACTAGCTTTTCTTACGTGGAAATTCCTAAAAAGGAAAAATTAGAAATTTATTAATCAAAAATTAATTTACAATCAATTTTCGATTTGAACATTGTTATACATAAAAATTTTAGAAACCCTAAAACTAATATGTGAGCCACATAAAATTTGGGTTCGATCGATCGATAGTTTGTAGAATTAAATCAATTGAAGCAATAACTTTTAAGTAGATAATCAACTCTATGGATACGTTAATTCTTGTTTGATACGTTAACAAGTATTTTAAAAGATTAGAATAAGAAAATAAATGTTGTATTGCTCGTAAAAAAATTCCAATTGTTTTTTGGATTGTACAAGCAAATCTTAACCTAGAAAAAAACGGAGGATCAAGATCTTGTTTGTGTAGATTTAGAAAGAGCAACAAAGACACCAAGATATCGTCAAAATTTGCTGAATTTAAATATATATATATATGTTGTAACATATTGCTTGCTCCATGGCGATATTATTTTGGAGTTTTTATAAGAAAACAAATCAAATGTAAATTATTTTCGAGTATTTGGTTGATCTTTTCATGTACGTGTACCGAAAACAAAGACGAACAGTTTATTTCGGCAGTAAATATCGAACAAACCCTTACAAATCGATAAATTTGATAGTTTCTTCGATATTTTTTGGGTGGTAGAAGAAACCCTAAAAAGCCATCGCACTCGAGATGAATCTCATTTCGAGTTTTTATACAAAAAAATCAATGTAAATTATTTCGAGTATTTGGTTGATCTTTTTGTGTACATGTCCCGAAAAAACTAGTATAATTGACTATCAAGCAGTTTATTTCGACAATAAATATCGAACAAACCCTTACAAATCGATAAATTTGATAATTTATTCGATATTTTTTGGGTAGAGAAGTAACCCTAAAAAGCCATCGCACTCGAGATGAATCTCCTTTTGAGTTTTTATAGAAAAAAAAATCAAAAGTAAATTACTTTCGAGTATTTGGTTGATCTTTTCACGTACTTGTACCAAAAACGCACTAGCATAATTGACAATCAAACAGTTTATTTCGGCAATAAATATCGAACAAACCCTTACAAATCTATAAATTTGATAGTTTCTTCGATATTTTTCGGGTGGTAGAAGAAACCCTAAAAAGCCATGGCACTCGAGATGAATCTCCTTTCAAGTTTTTAAACGAACAAAAATCAAATGTAAAATATTTTCGAGTATTTGGTTGATCGTTACATGTGTAAGACCCAAAAACAAACTAGTATAATTGACGATCAAATAGTTAATTTTGGCAATAAATATCGAACAAACCCTCACAAATCGATAAATTTTATAGTTTCTTCGATATTTTTTGGGTGGTAAAGAAACCCTAAAAAGCCGCCGCGCTCGGGATGAAAGTCCTCCACACTTATCTATCTACATTGTATACACTATATGGTTCTGCTATAGAATCTGATTCTCGTTAGAGTGGGTATTAAAAGCAAAGAGATTAAGAAGATATGAACATGCTTTGAACCTTTTCAAAGTCATATATTCCCCATTTACTACAAAAAGCAAATCTGATATTCGTCGGCAATGTTCGCATGCATCTTCGTAACTAAACCATGTTGGATTTCTTGAACATCCAAATGCCGGCATCGACATGAGGATTCTCGGTCCTTTACGCACTATCGACTTGCCGATCAACCGGTCGCTCGAGCATCGCTTTGGGTTTCCACTTAGTCCGAAAATCGAGAGCTTTGAAATCATCCGGACATTCTCGAGTACTTCAGTTTTTCTCGTTTTGTTTAACTCCAACAAAAAATGAAATTCGAACCCGAACATATTTTCACTTGATGGCTGCAAAAATCTAAAACTATCTTCCATGATTTTTTTTTATCAAACAACAAAAAAAACACGTCAAACCGAAACCCGAAACTTGAAAGCAAACAAGGAAATCAATCCCGACGATTACTTGCAGATCTACAGTCCAAAAAATGTGAATTATTCATATTTAATTCCTTTAAAATGAAGATGAAAAAATAGAAATTCGTTGAAACCCACAAAACCCAATCACTTGCAGCTGATATTTGCAGAAAAAGTTTCAATCTTTACTGACAGCTACAAGCATCAATAATGAGAAGTGGATATTCTCCAAGTTGATGAGAATTCAGTAAACCCTAATAGCCATAAAGCAGGCTTCTATAAATAATAGAACATTGCAGAAACCATCTCATTCTCTGAAACAAGATGGCTCAGATCTGGAAGATCGAAATCCGATCAGAGATTCAATCTCCGGCTGCAAGGTTTTACGACGTATTTACACGAAAAGCATATTTATTACCCAAGATTTGCCCTAAAATGATAAAGGATATCAAAGTTCTTCATGGTGACTGGGAAACTGTCGGTTCTGTCAAGCAGTGGACTTACTATGGTGCAGGTATCGCTCCTCTCTTCACTCTACAAAAACTTCACCATCAATGTATCATACCCTTGCAATCTTCAGCAGCTCTTAGGGTTCATACTCCGATATTTTGATAGGTAAATTCAAGTTTTTTGAATAAAAACTAGTGGAAACTTGTTCATGATGAAGCTAAAATACTGTCAAGATAATATATAAATAATAATAAAATTATCATTCAATCAAAAATTTGTGCTCTTGGTCATGATAACAAAACTAGATGTTCAAAGTTAAAACCCTAGCAAAGACAAAAGAAACCCATTAAAAAAAAGAAACTTACGTGTGAAGACCAAACAAAATAAAATATCTGCATGTAAGAAAGAATGTTAAGATAATATTATAAATAATTAAATTATTCTTCACCTACAAACTCAGACATTTTGGGCCATTGTGAATTTGTCAGATGCTTTCAAATTGATAGGGATAAGCGTCCTGAGAGGAAGCGAGAAGGTGAAGGCGATGGACCAAGAAAAAAGGTCGATAACTTTCGAAGTATTGGAAGGAGAATTGATGAACTTTTACGAAAACTTCACCTCGACACTCGAGGTNCCAAGCTCATTCTATCTCTTATTTTATTACTTTTTAAACTTAATTTAATATAATATTATTCTTTATTTATCGTAAAACTATAGTCCTACTAATAATAAATGTCGGGTTATTAAATAATTTATTTTTTAATCCAATGTGAATTCTATTGAACGCATTTATTCGGATGGTAAACGAGCCAATGGGTTGATTGCTTATGCCTAGAGGTGGACAAAATCAGACTGGAACAAAAAATCAGATCGGAACGTCTGTTTTAATCTTGTTTTAGTAATAATTTTTAAAAAATCGTGATTTATGGGCCAGTTCCCGTCTTCAGGAGTAAAAAATAATGAAACTAAAACGAGACCGTGAGTAAAAATATATTATAAAATGAAATAAAATTTTCTCAAAACCCTATTAAAACCAGATATAAATCTAAAAACTAATTATAAATCCACGTAATTTCTTAAATCTCAATCCAAATATAATAAAAAAAATATTATTATTATATTTTAAAAAAAATTAATATAAAATAAAATTGAGTTAGAACAAAAGCTGCACCGAAACCATTGTGTTCGCTTCTGATTCCCAAAATCTAGAACTGTGAGTTTTAGTTTCAATTATATTTTAAGATAAAATCAGACTGAACTGGCCGGTGACCACCCCTAGTTACGCCGATCCCTAATTATAACTTACTTTCCAATTTGGTTAGTTTGGTTTTGCTTGAGATGAACCAAACAAAAAAAAGGTTAAATCCGGTCTCATCTCTAACAAAAACCCGGTCTAGAATATTGTAATTATTGTCAAAACCCAGTGGTAGAAAGTTTGATGTATAGATGCTTGACACGTGGCCTTCGCTCGCAGTTGCTTGTTCAACCTTCTCTTCAATCAAGGCCTTCCTCTTCCGCTTGCTTCCAAATTGGTTAGATATTTTCCAAACCCTAGTTTCGTCCCTCATTCCTCCCCTTCTCTATAAATCTGCTTCAGCATACGTCGCCTTTAACACTGTTACTCTTCTTAATCTTGTAAGAAATTGGAGAGAGAGAGATAATGGAGGTCGCGTACGACAGAGCGTGCGAATTGAAGAAGTTCGACGACTCCAAGGCCGGAGTTAAAGGCCTGCTCGACGCCGGAATAACCTCTATTCCCCCCTTTTTCATTCATCCTCCTCAAACTCTGGCCGATCTGAAGTCCAATTGGAAATCCGACTCCGGATCTGAAAAGGACGTCCCTGTAATTCCGACCATCGATTTGTCCGGGGTTGATGACCCTGCTCGCCGGCCGGAGATCGTCGATCAAATAAGACAGGCCTCCTCCACCTTTGGATTCTTCCAGGTATACAGTACTTCAGAATTGTGTGCGATGTCGTATTTTATTTCTATGGAATTTCTTGCTCAATTAACTGCTGATTAAACTCGAAATCTCCTCGACGTTGAAATTTTCTGCACAAAATGAATTTTTCAGGTGACCAATCACGGAGTCCCGCTTCAAATTGTTGACCGGATGAAGGATTTTCACGAGCAGCCGGCGGAGATGAAAGCGCGGGTCTACCGTAGGGAGGTGGTGACAGGTGTCTCGTACATTTCCAACATCGACCTGTTCCACTCCAAAGCTGCCAGCTGGAGGGATACGCTCCAGCTCCGATTGGGCCCCACGCCGGCGCTGATCGACGAGATCCCGGAGATATGCAGAGATGAAGTCCTCGAGTGGGACCGGGAGATCGTACGGCTGGGAGACCTTCTCATGGGAGTGCTTTGCGAGGGGCTGGGATTGGATGCGGGGAGGCTGAAAGAGTTAACATGTGGAGAAGGGAGGGTGATGGTGGGACACTACTACCCCTTCTGCCCGCAGCCGGATCTGACGGTGGGGATCAATTCTCACACCGATCCTGGGATTCTAACCCTTCTATTGCAGGATGATAGAGGTGGGTTGCAGGTTAAGCACGGTGGGGGTTGGGTGGACGTGAATCCTGTCCCTAATGCCGTTGTTATCAACATCGGAGACTTACTGCAGGTAACATAAATCTTGGAGTAAAAATAAAAAAAAGTCTGAATTTCTAGGAAATAGCCAGATTTAGGTTTGACTTTTGAAAAAATAAAATTTAGGTTTACAGGACGTTGATACGGACAATCCAACCTCCTTCGGACGCAACTTGCGTCTGACCCTCTGAAAAATCTATAAATTAAATTATCATTGTATTGAAAATTGTACCGTCGAAAAACAGTGACAAATTGTGAGTTACACCTATTAAAAATTTTTTATGTGCTATAATAGCCGATAGCTCGAGCAACTGGTGACTAGATACGATGGAGAACGTCGACGAAACAACAGAAAATGAAGCAAATATGAATTGAGTATACGAACTCAATACATATGTGCATCATTTTTAACCGTTTGTTGATGGATATGATGTTGAGATAGTGTGTCCGATTCGGACTACAGTTGCATTTGATGGAGGTCAGATCGTCCGTATCGTACATTAGAAGCATAAATTTTGTTTTTTAAAAATTCAAGCCTTAATCGGGTTATTTACCCGAATCTCGAGTCTTTTTTTTTATTTTTACTCTAAATCTTGTTATGGTTCAACATAGTTAAAAGCAATTAACATTTTCAAAATGAACTATTTTTGTTTGTCAAGATCATATCGAACGAGGAATACAAGAGCGTAGAACATCGAGTACTGGCGAATGGTAAAAAAGAACCACGAGTTTCGGTGGCTGTTTTTCTAAACCCGAGAATCAGAGAAAACTTCTATGGGCCATTGCCGGAGCTTTTATCGCCGGAGAAACCAGCCGTTTATCGTGAATTCACCTACGCGGATTACATAACCCGCTTCTTCACAAAAGAGTTGGACGGAAAATCTCTCCCGAATTTCTACCGAGCTTGAGACACGCCGGAATGTAATGCTTCAAAGGTAGGGTATCCTATGTTGCAGTGTGTATGTTGTAAACTGTCTTCTTTATGACATGATTTAGAATTTGAAATCGAATTTGGAAAATATGCACAGAATCATCGATCATAATTCACAGAATTTGTTCAACATCACCTTGAATTCGTAGAAATTTTCAGACTATGATTTCTTCTTTATGACATGATTAAGAATTTGAAATCGAATACGGAAAAATATGCTCAGAATCATCAATCATAATTCACAGAATTTTGTTTAACAATACCTTGAATTCGTAGAAATTTTCAGACTAAGATTTCTTTGGCCGATTTACCCATCATCACCTTGAATTCGTCGAAGCTAATCAGACCGTCGCCGTTTTTGTCTACTCCTTTGATCATCAGCTGGCAGTCGGCCATCGAGCATTCTTCTCCCAAGCTTCGCAGCACCTCTTCCAACTCCTCGGCGGTGATCGAACCATTTCCATCGATATCGTAGACGGAGAAAGCATCCTTCAGACTCGCCAACTCTTCCTCAGAATCAACTCCGTTCGTGTTCAACTCGATGAATTCCGCCAGATCGATGAATCCATCGCCGTCTCGGTCGACCTCTGCGATCATCTTCTTCGCCTCTTCCTCGGTGGCGGGGTGACCTAGGTTTTGCATTATGGACGCTAATTCGCTGTAGGAGATCTTCCCGTCTCCATTTACGTCGAATTTCTTGAAAACCTCTTCCATTTCCGAGATTCTAGGCCCGGAATCGAAAGCCGGAGAGCCGCATTGCGAGAGGAAAGTTGCAGATTGAGGCGGGAATCGGAGGGAGAGGCTGGATCTCTTCTTGCGGGAGAAGAAGGATTTGATCCCCATGGCGTCGACGATGAGAATCAAATCGAAAACAATGAAAAATAAATTTGAAAATCGGAATCACGGAGATGGAGGAAGAATCAAGATTCGAAACGAACAGAAAAATCTCCAACAAACTCAATATCTTCCGGAGAGAGAGATTCACAAGTTTTTGGGAGGGAGAGCGAGAGACCACGAACGTATTTATAGTGGTGATTAAGGTCAAGACTAATTAAGTATTATTAATTGTTTTCTTCTAATACACCATTTTAAATAGCGACACGTGTCCTACATTAAAGATCAACCATCTTTTTCACGCGTGTCTTACACGTGTCCAGGTTACGTGGTTGGCTTAAAGTGCAGCTTAAGGTTAATAAATATTTAGGGCTGAAACGTGTCCACGAAAGTTCTTCCAAAAGTAATCTTAATCGAAACAAAACCAGCTATCCCTGTTTGTATCTCTATCATGGTCATGCTCTGCACATCCTTAATTTAATGTTCTCATTAAAGGATGGAAGTTGCTAGGTGTGGGCATAGTTCAGTTTAAATTTATTTCAAAATAGAATCAGGATTGAAATTTACAATTTCAAAATTTTGAAATGGTAACCAGAATTTTGTTTTAGTTTTAATTAGATTTATTTTATATTTTAAAAAAATAAATTATAACAATAAAATATATATTTTAATCATATTTGAGTCGCGTTTTAAGTAATTAGACATATTTATAATAAATTTTAATATTTATATAAGATTTTATTATGGTTTAGCTCAGGTTTTACTCGATTTTAAAACT
The DNA here is from genome assembly GCA_003255005.1 of Begonia fuchsioides. Taxonomy (NCBI): domain Eukaryota; kingdom Viridiplantae; phylum Streptophyta; class Magnoliopsida; order Cucurbitales; family Begoniaceae; genus Begonia; species Begonia fuchsioides. The sequence goes on along the minus strand of QAOC01040107.1, from coordinate 373,378 downwards.
TTTTTTACTCACGATCTAGTTCTGTTTCACGATTTTTTACAAATAAAGACCAAAATTGGCCCTTCAATTATAATTTTTTTAAATCAAAATCAAGACTGGATTAAAACTGACGGTTTCAAATTGATTTATAATTTTAATTGTAAATATATGTATTCAACCAGAATCTAATAGACAGAATCAGAAGAGTTTAAGNAGCTGCTTTAGCCCAATGCTCCAGCCCTAGACTAATTTGATTCGTTCGGTTAGTTAAAGATTGACCCTTTAAGTCATTGCCGTTTCTTTAATTTTTATTTATCCGTCATTAAATTATTATTATTTGTTATTTTTATTATTTTAATGATTTACTGAAAAATAAAATAAAAAACTTAAATTAATAAAATTTCATTATACTTAACTCAATTAACATTAAAAACAATATTTTTTTTATATAATTATAACATTTTTAATCTTTAATTATCAAAATATTATCATGATTTTAATAAATATTTTGTCAAGATTTACTTTTACTTATCTTCTGACGCATTGAACAGTGATTAATGCAATAAATATTATAAATAATTACATAAACACATTTGAACTGGACCAATCTCATTTCTTGACCAACTGTCACAGTTCCGGTTTCATGATTTCTTATTTTTAAAGACTGAAACCAGCTTATCAATCATCATTTTTTAAAAATTAGAATTAAGATTAGATTAAAATTAATAATTTTAGTTTATTTGCAGTTCTGATTCAGTTTTACCCCTCCTAAATAAATACATGTATTCAACGAGAATCTAATAGACAGAATCCAAAGAGTTCAAGGAAATGAGTGGATAATTATAAATATAATAGTTTAATAAATATAATTTAAAATGGATAATTGTATATTATAAATAAAAAATAAATATTTGGAAAGACTTGAGTGTGATTAGGAGAAGACAGAAGCTCAAAAGTGCAGATTTGGTGGGAGGGAAAATCTTCCTCTTCTCGTCTATAAATACCTCTCTCCCTCGCTCTCTCGCCCTCTTCACCACTCCCATCTCTCTCTCCGACCAAGCTCTTCTTCCCCGTTAATGGTGGATCCAATCTCCGCCTCCGGCTGTTTCATGCGCTCCCTTCTGCGTTCCAAGGTGGGCGCCGTCCTCTCTTTTGGATTCCCCGAACAGGCCTGGTTCCATCGCTGCCTCGGCCTCGATCCCCGCCTCCACTTTCAGCCATCGAAGAGCGCAGATCTTCGTTCCGATCACGGCTGCCAAGATGCTGCCGAATAATAAGAAGAAGAAGAGCGGCAACGACAACAGGCTCCTGATCAGCGTCAGTGTGATTGGGAGTTCCGGCCCCATTCGACTCGTCGTCGGCGAGGAAGATCCCGTCGCCGCCGTCATCGAATCGGCGCTCAAATTGTTCGCGAGAGAAGAACGGCTGCCGGTTCTCGGCTCCAATCTGGACGACTTTCTTCTCTATTGCTCCGCCGGCGAATCGCGAGGTAGTTATCGCAGCTCCTTCCATCGGCCCATCTTTACAGTAGCTGATGAATTTTGGGAACTTTGCGCAGCGATGAATCCATGGGAGAGAATCGGGTCCCAAGGCGCCCGTAAATTCCTGCTGTTTAAGAAGCCGCTGGAAGCGAGAGCCAAGGAAGATGGAGAATCCATGGAAGCTGCCAAGAAATCCAACGGCGGATGGAAATCATGGCTCCACAAATCCATCCACCTCAAAATCTCTACCCACTGATCTTCACCCATAATGGAAGATCTTCAGGGTTCGACAATATTAAGGTTGACTTTGTTTTCTAGTTTTTCCAGTATAGTTTGACTTTGTATTTAGACATGAAATGAAGTTTTTTGATCTATTCACTTGTTACCCTTACTTAGTTTATTTTATTATATTTTCAAATATAGTTAATTGATAATATTTAAAAGTTTTAGTTTAATTAAAATCAATATTAAAAATCAAAATATAATTTATTAACTCGACTAATAAAAATTGATGCAAATGATTAAAATCTAATTTTTACCATTTAAATTAATTGGAACCTAAAAACCGACTCAATAATTTTCCATCCCAATTTGAAAATTTTCTTTTTCACTCAAGTCAGATGCAATTTTTTAAAAATATGTTGTAAATAATCTTTTTTAATTTAAAATAATAAGCTTTGAATTCAAAATTTCTATTATTTTAATTAGATTCTTTTATTCAAATGTCTTAATTTATATTAATTTTCGGATTGAACCAATTTTTCGACTTGGCAAAAAAAAATCAAAAATTGACCCGAACCTATTAATTAATAAAAAAGCCGACCCATTACAAAAAATTATTTTTTTAACCTACTCAACCCGATCCAAACATTGTGGATCGAGTCAGGACTCATGGGTCGGTTTGAGTTTGCCCATATCTACTAAGAAAACTCAAATTTTGATAAAATAAAAATGGTACATATACAGTAGAAAACTCAAAAAATACACAAAATAATTGTGCAATTTTAGTATCTTTCCATGGAGCCATGGCCAAGAAACAAACAAATAGAAGACGAGCAACATATAATGTTCCATTTATACCTGTTCACAGCCTTTGAGAATGTTGTATTTGCAGAGAGGACACGTGGCGTTCATTTTCAGCCATTTGATGATGCAGGCAGAGTGGAAATGGTGGCTGCAGGGAAGAGCATTCAGCTCTGCTCCATCCTCGTACGAACTCAAACATATACAACACTCCTGCACCAGTTCAACATATTAGCAGAGATTCTCCGACAAATTACTACTTAAACGGTCTCTAAAAAAACGATGACTTCCCAATCCAGAGTTTAGATTTTATAATCCCGATCTTATCCTGAAAAAGTGCGGTTTTACGCTCTAGACAAATGGTCTGCGATGATATATTTAGCATTACCAAATCGAAAGATATAAATTTAAAAATATATTCGTGTTTTTTCAAGCTCAGATTGTATGCAAAGAAATCTAAACCATTTATCAAAACTATTTCATCATGTCTTTAGCTTAAAAAAAAAAGACAATTCTCAGCTACTAATTATACTCATGGCATCTAAATCTGAATATTATAGTTCATCTAACCATACCTGAATGGTTGATGTACTTACGGTTAATTATCGATCTGCATTCCAAATAATACAACATGATTTCTGGGTTTCTCAGGACTGAAACCATTAGAACTAAACAGAATTCTCAAAAGGGTAATGCTAGGTGTCCTTCGTAGGATACCTTTCGTAGGATACCTTTTAACTATACGCGCTGACGTGTCGAGATGCGATTAATTCTATAAATAATTATTTTAATAATAATACATTAAATGTATTATAATTCGATCCATCACAACTCGAGATATCAGCGTGTCTAATAAAGAAGATTTGCTAAGAAGATAAATCTAATATTATTTTTTCTTGAAATTATAATTCAATAGAAAATGGGGTAGCTTAATCTTATCTGTACTATGTTTAAATAGAAAGCAAAGAAGAAAAAAAATAATTATTCGTAAAATCAGCAAGAAAATAAATTTGACGATCAAATAGAACTTACTGCATCTTCAGGTAAAAGTGTTTTCTCGGTGGCTAAGTATCCACTGCTGGTTTCGACAGGTACCATTAAACCAGCCCCAACATTGGTCTTCTCTTCTTCATTGAAAGCTTGAAATCTGTACTTTGGAAGGATATTAAGATCTGCTTCTGATGCACCCTCCTACTTGACCAACCATAAGACAAGAAATGCAGGGATAAGCTTCTCTTTAAATTGAAAATAATAATAATTAATTCAATTAAGAGTAAATAGTAATTTTACACACGGAACTTTGAAGGTAGTTGCAGTTGATACTTTCAACTTTAAAACTCGTTCAAACAGGACATTTTTTTTTGAAATAAATACTTTAAACATTATCATAATTGCAATTGACACATTATCATCACATTTTTTTAGTAATTTTAACGATGTTCTTTTATTTAATTAACAAATTTTGTTAATAAAAAAAGTTATAAATTTGTGAATTTTTTTTTGTGATTAAACGAGCTAAAATTAACAAAAAAAATATTCTATTGAAATTATAATAAAATTAGTAAAGTTCAAGATATTGATTAACGACTTTAAAAGTTCAAAATATCAGCTGCAACTGCTTCCATAGTTCAAAATGTAAATTGCTATTTTACCATTAAATTAATATCAACATTAAACTATGAAGATTATTGAAAATTTAATAAAATAGGAGAACTTGAATAAATCTCTACCTTATTCTTGTGTTTAAATTCAAGATTAAAACTTTACAACCATCAAAATTTAAGTTTCTCAATCAACATCATTCTAATTGCTTGAAATCATGAAATTTGTGCTAGCTTAATGGTAAACATTATGGGTGTTTGAATTGAGTTTTGATACAAAATAGATCTGATCCAATAGGTCTGGTTTATAAAATTAGATCTAAACTTAATTATCATAAATTAAATATGATCCAAATTCGACCTACAATTTTGGGTTCGTTTCGGTTTGAATTTATATTTGGTTTCGTAAAATTTAAACTCGCAGGTTATCGTCATAAACTAACTAAAATTCAAATATTTCTTTACAAAATTTTGAATTTTATCAATTAACAGACTAACTAAAATTTAATTATTTTTTCACAAATTTTGGATTTTATCGATTCCTGTAAAATTAGATCCAAAATCAAATCTAATTGTATATTTGATCTGATCCGGATCCGACCCGAGATTTTGAGTTGGTTTCGGTTTCAATTCACATCTATTTTTTTTAAATTAAAAGTTGATACGATCCAAATAGTCGGTTTGGGTCGAGTTGGCAGATCAATTTGATACGATTACCACGGCTAGTAAACATGCTTGTATTTGTAGTCTTATTTCATACCTGGCCTGCAACAGCATAGAGTACAGCAATGATGCAGGGCAAGCAGCAGCAAAGAGCAATCCCAATCAAACATGCCAAAACAACACAAAAGACTGCAAAAAACACATCAAATGCCAGAAAGACCACAGCCAACCTGCATAAATTCAAAATTAGAAATTCTAGCTGTCTTTCAAATTGCAATATTGTTGCATTAAATTCGAAAAAAGCTTGATGAAGATAGAACCACAATTTATAGTTGTGATCATGAATATCCAATATTTTGAAGGTGATAGATCTTCTCAAATATACAAGCAAAGCATGCTCTTTTCGACATTGTTTTGTTTAAGTCATACCAGTACAAATGTGGGGCGTTTCGCAGAAGATTATCACCGCCTGAGACCACCCAATAGAAGCCTACTATCCACCAGAGGAAGGATGCCATTGTATTTACTGATTCACATCGTTTGTTGACACTGAATCAATCCAGTATGAAATCAATACTACAAATAATTTGAATTCTAGAGAATTTATATATGAAACGGGTATGCCAAATATTAAAAAGTTGATAGACTTAGAGGTTGAAGTTGTAGAAGTTTGTGTTTTATATTTCTTATCCTTATTTACGATAATATCTCAAAATTCAATTTAAAGATGGCTTGTCTTATCCCCTGAAAGAACCTTAAATTCATTAACATGCAAAAACTCAATTGTTTACTTAGTAAAAAGCATGTTAATGCCACAATCTCTCTGAACATCAATGTGGAGACATCCTTTAAGAGATACTCTGGAATTGAAACCACAAATAATCCTAAAACAATGACAATAATACCAATCTCTTACAACATGATGCAAAATCCTGAAATATAATAAGCACATGTGAATTCATAATCTCGAACACACTGAATTTCCATATTCTAACAAACTGGCACTTTTTTCCAAGTAAAAAGTTCTTGTCCCTCCCCAAAAGTTGAATTCTGTATTCAAAGATAATTAAAGATTAAAAAAAAATTGATCCCATTCAATGAAGAAAACAGGGGATTTCAAGATAAAGTTGCATGAATCCCACAATCTGTAAATATGCTTTGGTATACTTTATATTATCTGCAGTCTCCTATCCCACCTAGAAATAAGCATTCAAAGTATGATTCAATAGACACTACAACACCCAAGAAACTCACGAAAGCAATATTATCTTCCATTTTAAAATGTCAAGCCCTTAACGAAACTATTTCTCAAACTACACAACCAATTTCCACTGAAGCAGCTGAACATAAGTTTCAAAATTAAGATCATCCTCATGAAAGAATCCCAAAATTGATAATAACCCACCATTAAATCAGCTCAGAAACCAAAAAATTGAGAAACTAAATAAATTTGGAAAGAGCTCTCACCTAGACTGGTTCAAACTAGCCAAACCCCTCTCTCCCGAATTCTCATCCTCGCTTTCATTCACAGCATCTGCGCTCTGCTGCTCCCTCTCCAAATCCCTAACTCGCCTGACACTCCTCCTTCTGTACTCTAACCACACTAGCACCACATGAACCACGCACTGCAAAGCGTAGCCACAGATCCATAGCCGAATCGGCGTGCAGGCGCGCTCCTTGGTAGTGCAAATCAACATAACCACCGTGACAACAACAAATGCCGCGTTCCACAAAATGTCCAGCACCACCACCGGCTTGGAATAGCCCCAGTCGGCTCGTCGGTCCTCGAGCTGCCTAGCAGCTGTCTCGCGGACCATCATGGACGGAGCGCGGTGACCCGTGGCTCGACCGAGAAGAAAAGCGAGAGTGGCAGGTCGGGCCGGGGAGCTGGGACCTTCAGAGGTAGAAGGCTGGCGAGGGCGGAGTAGCGGCGCATGAGGTTCCGGCGCCGTCGTGGACGTCGGCGAGGCTTCCGAAGACATTGGCAATTGCTCCGTCCGTCAGAAGGAGAGAGCGATGAAAGCAATGCCGCGGGTGGAATTCTGTGGCAGAAGTGTAAATTTTGTGAAATAGAGGAGAGCTTATGTTTGGACTCTCTTCATTTTATATTCTAACGTGGAATGGTAGATGAGCCAGACTTAGTTTCAGTTGGGAGAGAGAAGAAGAGTTTTAGTGAGAGAGAGAGTTCTAGTGAGAGAGTGAGAGAGTGAGAGAGTGAGAGAGAGAGAGAGTGAGAGAGTTAGTTCTAGTGGGAGAGTGAGAGAGTGAGTTCTAGTGATAGACAGACTTCTATGTTTGATCCAAAAAGACAAAATCGCTCGTCTCATGGCCCTAACACTCCGGCTCGACAGAAGTTCTATGCTGGTAGAGGATCAAACAAACTAATTCGATAAAGATACAACTCGGTTATGAATTCTAGTCCCAATTATTTAGAAAAGAAACAATAATTTGGTAGGAGTAGCAAAATCAGCTATTTTTGTATAGTTTAGATATTTAAGATTAATAAACTTTGAAATTAGAACCAGGATTATAAGTTAAAATGATCTAAAATTATATAAAACTCAAATCAAATTATAAAATTTGATATATATTCAAAAAAACGGTTACAAAACGAGTTCATCTTCTTGTACCCAAAAGGCAAAGTATATTTTAATAGAACTGCAGTAAAACTAAAATCGTACCATATTTCACGATTCTAGTTTCAAAAATTAGGAACTATGCTCTTCGATTCTAATTCTATTTCAAGATGAAATCAAGTTGGACTAGATGATGCTCAGTGCTCACCCCTAAATTTTAGAATTAAAATTTAAAAAATATATATTTTTATTATATTTATATCAAATTTTGAGTATTTTTAAATTTGACATTAGGTAAGTAATTTTGTTCAAAGACAAAGACTTGGTTTTTACCAATTTTAAATCATAATTTTGATTAATATTTAAGTTAGATTGACATATTGAGTTTTGGTTTTAAACCTAACTTTAAGCGAGAGAGTTTTTGTAGAGAGAAATCAGAAAAAGTTAGTCTAAGTTTATCTTTTTGTACTCAAAAGGTAAAATCTTTTGCCCCTATGGCCCCCACACACCTCTGCCTGACAGTTTGTAAGAGGGTTAAATCACGGTGACTCAGCGACCCAGAGATAGAAGGCTTTTACATGATATCCCAAAGAACTACCATAACATTAGAGGTAACAACTCTCACACTGTGATAAAGCAAACGTCGAACCTAGGCTCTTGTACATTAGGACAGCGCAGGCGTCTAAGCTTATCTTCTTCTTATATGTTGTGTCATTGTATAACACGTCACTATATAATTAAATAAATTAAAATTACTTTTATTTCTCGTGGGGATAAAATTGGAAATAAAAGATAATTATTGATGGGAGCATCTTGTCACAAATTAAGATGGGAAACGTCTTCTATGCAAGTGCCACTCGTGTCAACGCTCAATTCCGCAGTTCATAATTGGACAAGTGGTTAGTTCGATATCGCAAATTAATTCTAATTTCAACTCTCTCTAAACTCTTCAATTTCTAATTATTCTAATACATTTGACAAACAAAAAGTAGACCGCGATGAATGGGCGATCAAACCGAGCCCAAAAAAATTGACTTGCCGAGTTAAATGAGTTAATCCTAGTGAACCTAACAAGCCAAACTTATTACGTTCAAGGAAACAGATTGANTCGTGTCAACGCTCAATTCCGCAGTTCATAATTGGACAAGTGGTTAGTTCGATATCGCAAATTAATTCTAATTTCAACTCTCTCTAAACTCTTCAATTTCTAATTATTCTAATACATTTGACAAACAAAAAGTAGACCGCGATGAATGGGCGATCAAACCGAGCCCAAAAAAATTGACTCGCTGAATTAAATGAGTTAATCCTAGTGAACCCAACAAGCCAAACTTGTTACGTTCAAGGAAAAAGATTGAAATCGAGCGGGCTCTCAGTCAGTGTAAAACGAGACTGAGTTGTATTTTTTTTTGGACGGGTTGTTAGGCTAGAATCGTTGAATTACTAGACTCGATGAGTTGTCTTTTAAAGTGAATTACAATTTTTATTGTTTCTTTAATTGTGATTATTCTAGTTATTCAAAACATAAACTATCACATGGACTACTAAGGTTTGAGTGCGATCAAAGTGGTGGAAATGGTAGTCTTAGGTCTATTTGTAAGTGTGGATCAGCTCGGTTCAATCAAGGTTAACCCTCGAACGAGATCAGAACTGTTGCTCACAATTCAAGTTATTTGGAACTGGACGCGAAATATTGATCCTAGTTTGGCTCCAAATTCAAAAAAAATCAAAACATAATATCATTTTTTATTTCGATTAGATCAGTTTCTCACTAATTAAACTAGATTTATAGTCGATTTTTAAGTTTGAGTCAAGTTTGAATTTTTTTTTTGACCCACGATCTGCAATTGCACGGAGACAAATTGACTTTGTCGAAATTAAAACTGACAATTCTGATATGATTCTTACAAATAATACGGTCTAAATCATGTTCATGAGATACATTTGAATTGATATTGCTTTATATGTTTACGAGTCAAGTTTGAAATTTTTTTTTGACCCACGATCTGCAATTTCATAAAGAAAAATTGACTTCGTCAAAATTAAAATTGACAATTATGATCTGATTGACAAATAATGCTATCTAAATCATGTTCATGATAAACATTTGAACAGATATTGCTTTATATGTTCTACTTTGAAGTTTACTTTAGAAGTGAAGAGATTCCTAACACTTAACTTTCCCAATCTCTTCGTCTTCTACAGCAAACTATCAAACGTTCTTGTTCAAACAATTGCAATCATTCTCTCTTCTTCTCTCTCTCTCTCTGAAAATGTCCTCTGCAGCTACTAGGGTTCTCTCCCTTCCATCTCTCCTGCTATTCTCTACCCTTACCCTTCTCATGAACGCCTCTGACTCCTCCATGGATACCTTCATCTTCGGAGGATGCTCGCAGCAGAAATACACGCCGGGCTCACCTTACGAGTCGAGCGTCAACTCGCTCCTCACCTCACTCGTCAACTCAGCCATGTTCAGTTCCTACAGCAACTTCACATCCCAGGGCCTGGGCTCCACCTCCCAAGCCGACGCCGTCTACGGCCTCTTCCAGTGCCGTGGAGACCTCCGGAAAGAGGACTGCGCTCGCTGCGTCGCCAACTCAGTGAGTCAACTTGGAATCCTTTGCCTCGACGCAGACGGCGGCGCGTTGCAGGTGGAAGGCTGTTTTATCAAGTACGATAATACGAAGTTCCTCGGAGTGAAAGATAAGACGGTGGTGGTGAAGAAATGTGGGCCGTCGATTGGATACGACTCCGACAAGCTGACCCGCCGTGATGCTGTTCTGGACTATCTAGCAGCTGCCGGGGGCAGCCAGGGAAACTTCAGAGTCGGCGGGTCCGGAAATATTCAGGGTTTGGCCCAGTGCGTCGGAGATTTGAGCTCCGGCGACTGTCAGGATTGCTTGACCGACGCAATCGGACAGCTGAAAACGGAGTGTGGGCCGGCTGGTTGGGGAGATATGTTCTTGGCCAAATGCTACGTGCGTTACTCCGGCGCCGGAGACCACTCCCGGAGCAGTAATGGTAAGCAGTCCGGCCGACCCGGACGGTGGTTTCCGGTGACTGTCTTCTGCTTTTACTTTTGGAGATTAACTAAACTCTTTCTGTAAACTTCATTCAAGCATAACCAAATCGTCAATACCAAAGTAACTTCGCCGGTAATAGAAATGGCTTTATCTCAATGATCTTCACTGAAGAACAAGAACCCTAATCTGAACATAAAATTCAATCATATAATCAGATCAATAATCTGTTATTATAAGCTTCATACGCGAACGAAACATATTCTGTAACACAAAAACATCATTAAAATAAACAAAATCTCCCAAAAAAAGGGAATATTATGCAGTGTAAAGTAGGTTAGTGGGAGAGAATCCAAAGCTAACGAACAGAAATCCATGGAAGAACGTGAAAAAGAAGGAATAATACGCCATTGAAATACTCTAACTTTCTGCAATTTTTTGATTCTGTAGGTCACGCAAGAAGCAACGATGACGAGATTGAGAAGACTCTGGCAATCATCGTTGGACTCGTTGCTGGGGTTTCAGTTGTTGTAGTCTTCCTCTCTTTCCTCAACAAGTTTTGCGACAAGAGAAAAGGTATAACTCCCTTATTGATTACCTATGGCAATGGTTAATATTTTGATTGTATCAAAGAGATAGATTAAAACATGAGTGTCACAGTGTGCAATTTAACGTTGCTTAGGAGTTTAGACCGGCGATAATCTATGAATGAATTTTTCGTTTCCGACTAGTACAATATTTTTTGGGCACAACACAATAACAAAGACAAGTAGTTTGTGACAAAAAACGGACAATAGCGTGCTTGCGTCGCTTGATAGGCTTGGGGCTCTAGAGTATAAAATCATGAATCTGTGTATCATACAGTGACTAGAATCTATGAAAATACTTTGATGACAAGTTTTTGAAATGATCTTTCAAACAACTGTGTTTTTCTAACATTAACACTGATAAATGATCAACTATCTCAAAAATTAAAGTTTGTCATATTTTGATTGAACTTCATAGAAATACTCTAATGACGAGACTGTGTTCTTTCCGAGCTCTAGGCGACCCATTTGGTATCATGTTCAAGGCTTATTTTAGTGAATGGGATTAGATTATGTTGCAGGTGGCAAATAACCCTAAATTTTTAGGGTTTCTCTCACTACTTTCAAAGGAAAAAGGGGTGGCTTTCGGTGGTATGGCTCTTGCTTTTCAGAAGCTTTTTCTTTCCTCCCATACTTGCTCTAAAAACAAAGCTTCAAAGTAGACGAAGAAAAGTAAAAGGCAAAGCTTTGCAAATGGCCATGAGAATATAAATAAAGGAAGCCGAAAGAGATTCCTCATTCTTCTCTCTTGTTCTTCATTGAGTTGCCATTTGGGTTATGTATTGTGTGATGTTTATTGTTCATGTTTCAACCCTTGTAGGGTTTTTTTTTTTATTATCAACCCTTANAATTTTAGAGTTATCATCTTATCATACATTCTGATGTGTCGCCGTGTGATTGAATCTATTCAAATAACTTTCTGCCATATCTCCTAACATGTCACTACGTCGTTAGATCAATTCAAGTAATAAATAAATATTTATATTTTTATTCATTAAATGTATTTGAATTGATTCAATCACTCGACGACACATCAAAATGTATATCAAGATAGTTACTTTAAACACCTTTAAAGCCAACAAATACAACGTGTTTTAAGCTATAAATTCAAGAACAAATTTATGAAGAGTAATATATTAATTCTAAGTTTATTTTTTTATCATACAGATTGACTTGCTGAGATCTAATTGATATATTCAAAGTGTATCAGATATATTATAATTAAAATAATTATTTATTATATTAAATATTTTGACATAAAATGCATAAAGGAGTAAATGATTGGTCTCTAAAACTTCGGATCCTTTTTTGATGGGATTGCATACAATTTGTTATTAGATTATTCAAAGATATCAAATTGATTATTAAATATTAATTTAGAGAGAGAGAAAATAAAAATAAAATAAATAAAAATTCTTTGACCTTTTCTTCTTTCGATTTGATGTTTACATCATATTATAGCAATTGATTATAGCGTTCACACATTAAACATCATGAATTATATTATTTTTTTATTTTTTTATTACTCCAAAATAATATTATAAAATTTTGATTTATTCAACTCAAAATTCTTCCTTTTGCCCTCGGCCTCGACCCCACCATGATTATTCAAGTGGGTATTCTTATATTCTAAAAAATCATTTATATCGACTATATTCATTTTAAAATTCTACACGAAATATAGGTTGACTTAAATTTGAAATAATTACATCTTCTAGAAGTGGATATAAGAATTTATCGGCAGTGTTTAAGAAAATCTTAAACTTGTTATAAGTAAAAGTGAGACTCATAAGTTTGGATCACGTTTTGATAGAAATACAAATACGGTTTGATACAAATTTCAAAATAAATTTGATCTGATAAATTAGATTCGAACTCGATATGATCGTATATTCGACTCGGTCCAAAATTTTGAGTTGGTTTCATTTCGAGTTTGTATTTAGTTTCATAAATTCAAACATGCAAGTTATCGACCTAAACCAATTAAAATTCAATTATTTATCATAAATTTAGATTTTATTGGTGTACCGACCTCATCCGATGGATAGAGTCGTGTAAAATTAGTTTCGAACTCAATCTGATCGTATATTTGATCTGATTTGAATCTGATCTAAAATTTTAGATTGTTTTAGATTTGAGTTCATGTCAATTTTTTAAGTTAAAAATTGATCTATCTGATCTAAGTATTCAGTTTTGTTCAAGTTGACGAGTCGATCCGATTTGATTGTCAACCCCAGTCATAAAACAACTTACCATTAAATTAATTTTATTGATAAATTAATGTTTATCTTTAAAAAAGGTATATATTTCAATTTTTAATAAAAGTATCTTTATAAGATAAATTTCCACCTACTAAACTCTTTCTAATTCTTAACATTTATGCATATTGAGATAATTATGTGATATTTGAATAATAGTTTAAGGATTTAATTTATTTTAAAATTATATTCTTTCAAAACTATATCAATTAAAGTAAAAAAAGTGATTTTTCTTTATTTATAATAAAATTACAAAGGCAATCTCTTTATATGATTGCATTACATAAAATATATTCATTNCTTGTTTATATAGATACATTTAGAAATCGAGTTTAAACAAATATAGCCTTTGTAGTGTAGATTACATCACATGAATATAGAGAGTAATGTCTCTAGTGTCTCAAGTGCAATATTGTCCAAATTAACCATATAAACTAAGATTTGTTAATGATTTAATACTTAAAAGTCTAATGATATATAATAATAATTTTATTTTCTCAAACGATATTGGATTATGCACCTTCGCTTGTCTAGATAGAACCCTCACAATCACAAAGAATCTTGAGTCGTCTTTGTTTTCACAAGACGTGCTACCACAGATCTAAACTGGAGTTTGCATTGAATTTTTATTCTCGCAGTTTCTTTATCAAACATCATATCGCCCATAAAATGATACCCCGAAATCCCCGAAGAACGCTTTAATACCCGGATAAAAAATGACTTTAGAAATAGAAAAGACAAAGCAGAGAGGAAATACATCATTTTTATTTCGTCTTAACGCCTTAAATCAAAAACAAAACGTATAGAAAGTTATATGCTATGCTTTGAATTTGACCTAAACGGAACTATTAATATATTACCTGCGTATAAGATGTACATAACCGCTATACATTAACATGTGGACTCTTTCATGGCCAATGCACATGCAATATAAACTAATGTTCATAAAAAAAATGCCACATTTTTTGTGAGGGCAATATTAATTGTTTGTCTAGCTTGGAATTCAACCATTCAACTCCCATTATTTCCTTTGCATTCCCTACCTTCTATATAACGTCAATGGAGGATAAGCAACCCCGGCGAAGAGCTTCGAAAACTCTAGATTCCGTGATAGGGTTTTGCTTTTGAGGAAGAGTGAGAATGAGTTTGCTCGGAAAACTAGAGACCGACGTGGAAATTCAAGCTTCCGCGGCGCAATTTCACGAGATGTTTAGGAGTAAACCGCACCATATCACACATGCATCATCGCATAACATTCAAGGTTGCGAGCTGCACGAAGGTGATTGGGGCACCGTCGGATCGATCATCTACTGGAATTACGTTCATGGTTAGTCAAAATCCTCGCTCATCGCTCGAATATTTTCACGAAAATCAACGTTTTCGGTCTAGATCGCGACGATAGATCTAAATATTCTTTACCAAACAAGCGATCTATCCATGTTGGATCGAATAAATCTAGCTTTTTCGACTTCGATCGACAAAGAATCACTCAAAATCTTATCATCTTCTTTTCGATTTTTACTCATTTTTCGACCTGACAGACGGAAAGCCTTCTGTGGCAAAGGAAGTGATAGAGGCAATAGACGAAGAAAAGAACTCTGTGACATTCAAAGTGATTGAAGGCCATCTTCTCGATGATTACGAGACCTTCAAACTCACCGTTCAAGCCACCCCGAAAGATCAAGGCTGTGTCGTGCATTGGACTTTAGAGTACGAAAAAAAACACGACGCGATTCCGGATTCTCATAGTTTGCTTCAGTTTTGCGTCGACGTGTCGAAGGATCTCGACCAGCACCTTATCGCTCAAGCCTAAACGAGTTGCTCGATGATCGGTTAATTTCGTGCACGGTGTTTTTTACACTCTCCTTTGAGAGATTATGTGAAATAAAGGGTGTGATTTCATGTTGTTCCGTGTACTACTTAGAATAATGTAAAATACCATGCAGCTAATAAATTTCTTTGTGTTTCGTTGACAATATTTGTTATTTATTTATACGATATTACATACACGCAAAATACGTCATGACATAGTGTTCGATTAGGAAATAGATAAGTATTTACGTTGCCTAATTTATTTTATTTTGTAATTATTTGGGATGTGTCACATGTTATAATAATTCAATTATTTATAATTATTACATTAATTATACTTGTTTTCAATTATTTGATTTTAATAGGATATTACCAACTGTAGTTTTCTTATTGTACATGCTTACATATCGATTTTAGTTAAAATTTTAACATATTTATTTATAATATTAATTGCACCGATCACAATTCGACACGATTGCGTGTATCATACGATGTTATGTTAAGAATGTAAATCTAGCATTATCCTTAGTAAAAAAAATAAAATATATATTGTGTAAATAATGTAAAATTGCATATAGCTAATTAATTTTTTTTTTTTAACATACTTTCTTATTGTACACGCTTATGTATCGATCTATGATTGATTTAATTAAAGTATATTTAATGTATTATAATTAATATAATTATTTAAAATATTAATTACATCATTCACAGCTCAACGCATCTACATGTATAATACGATGTTATGTTAATAATGTAAATCTAGCATGAATCTAAATAAAAAATAAAATATATATTGTCTTACACTTCAGTTTAACTAATAATAAAACAATGGTTTTATAGGCAGAAAGCGGACTTTATGCTCGATGATTTTCTCCATTAAAATATTGATCTCCTTGATTATCATTTTATTCTATTTTGGATAATTTTATGATTACAATTTCGGTATACCTTTTTTGAGTAAATCTACAGTTATTCTCTTGTCATACTTCTTGATGAGTTGTCGTGCGATTGAATCAATTCAAATAATAAATAATTATTTTTATTTTTATTCTTTAAATACATTTGAACTGATCCGATAATTCGACGACACGTCAAGAAGTATGATAAAAAAA